>JACGAQ010002469.1:0-40746 GCA_014119065.1 Orius insidiosus
GATTTTTCGAGTTGGTATTTTTAAATTGTGGAAAATGAAATTTTTCATCTATATGATTCAATGAGAAGCCACACCTATAGCATCTTAATCCGCAAAGACTTGATACTCAATCCTTGACCTACCACCTACCTACTCTGATATATTTTATCATCCTGAATTAAAATTTACGTGTATGACAAGTATCTCCCTGTTTATCTTCGAAACCCCAGTTCACCTTGGCATTTCAACCACGACGAAAATTGGTAAGTAATTGAAATTAAAAATTTGTCATAAATTCAAGGGCTCCGGAAAAAAAATGAAATGTTCAAACAACTGTTGGGGAAAATAAAGATAACATGTTTACCCAATGTCTGCCAAACAAAGTTAAAATCCTCTTAATCCCGATCACAGATAAAGCGATTTTAAGGCTTTTAAAACCATTTATAGGCTCATTTTAAATATTGAAATGTATTATCTGAAACGTAAAATTTTCAGTTGTTTCTTACGTCCTTGGCCTTCCGTGTCAAAAAATGAGTATCTAACTAACCGATTATATAAGAACGTAATAAATATATCAACAATAAAATTTAATGATTCTAAATATTGAAATAAAAGAAGTATTTAGGTGATTTCAGAAAAAAGATTCATTTTCTTGAATTTTTGACTTCTTTTTGGGGTTTTAATCATTAAGACTTGACATTCAAAACTCATTTTGAAGAGGAGATTTTAAACTTTTCCAATTGATCCAATAACGTCAATTAGAAAAGCTTTGTACCAACCGCAGTTTGAAACGGTTTTTGAAACTTTTGGAGCATGCGCAGGAGGTTTTGCACGTCTAATTTGACGTCAGATGACTTCAGATAGGCGGGAAAACTATTTGACCTCAAATTTGACGTCCAACTCCTTCTGCGCATGCCCCAGGAGTTCTTTTTGGGGTTTTAATCCGTTAAGACTTGACACTCAACAACTCTTTTGAAGAGGAGAATTTATCCAATTGATCCAATATACGAGACTCAATTAAAAAGCTTTGTACCAACCGCAGTTTGAAACTGTTTTGAAACTTTTGGAGCATGCGCAGGAGGTTTTGCACGTCTAATTGACGTCAGATGACTTGAGATTAGACGGGAAAACTATTTGAACGACCAATTTGACGTCCAACTCCTTCTGCGCATGCCCCAGGAGTTCTTTTGGGTTTTTAATCCGTTAAGACTTGACACTCAACAACTCATTTTGAAGAGGAGATTTATCCAATTGATCCAATAAGAGACGTCAATTAAAAAAGCTTTGTACCAACCGCAGTTTGAAACTTTTTGAAACTTTGGAGCATGCGCAGGAGGTTTTGCACGTCTAATTTGACGTCAGATGACTTCAGATTAGGCGGGAAAACTATTTGACCTCAAATTTGACGTCCAACTCCTTCTGCGCATGCCCCAGGAGTTCTTTGGGGTTTTAATCCGTTAAGACTTGACACTCAACAACTCATTTTGAAGAGGATTTATCCAATTGATCCAATATACGTCAATTAAAAAAGCTTTTGTACCAACCGCAGTTTGAAACTGTTTTGGGAGCATGCGCAGGAGTTTTGCACGTCTAATTTGACGTCAGATCTTCAGATTAGACGGGAAAACTATTGACGTCCAACTCCCCTGCGCATGCCCCAGGAGTTCTTTTTGGGGTTTTAATCCGTTAAGACTTGAATCAATCATTTGAAGGGAGAATTTATCCAATTGATCCATATACGTCAATTAAATATTAGCTTTGTTTCAACCGCAGTTTGAAATGTTTTGGAGCACGCGCAAAGGATTTGACGTCAAATTGACGGAAAAATATTTGAACGACGTCCAATTTGACGTCCAAATCCTTCTGCGCATGCCCCAGGAGTTACAAATTTTCAAACTGCGGTTGGAACAAAGCTTTTATAAAGCCGAATCTTTCCAGGTGTGATTATAGAATCCAATTAATCAATGATGAAGCACATTAAATTTTAATATTGTGTAAGATACTGGTAAAAATGACGTTTTTTTTGAAATGTTAAGTTGGTAGCCCACAAATTAGAACAAAATGTTTAATTTATCAATGTAAAAAGCTTAATTATAAAATAAGTACGCTTTAAATCGTTTTTCCCTCATCTAATCATGTTTAATTGTTGTGTTAATTTTTGAACGACAGACCAAGGACAGGCGAACAATAGTTGGACATAAAATAGGTCAATATGTGAAAATTAACAAAAATATTTTTATTTTCAACGCCAAAAAAAGTAGTATTTTATATTATACTTCAATTGTAACACTCTGTAGGTTTTTAGGAGAGGGTCATCCCCTGTATAGAAAAATTACTTTTTTCATGGCTGATTTAGAAGGCCGTTGGCAAAGTTCCAAACGAACTTTCTCAAATTAAATGATTTTTTTTTTTCTAATTACGATCAGGCGTTTATTACGCCACACATGTTTTATAACTTAATCCTTTAAATTGGTGATTGTTGATATGATTGAAATGGGTTCAGTATTTTATTAATTTTATGTAACCAACTGCAGTTTGATACTGGATTGAAACTCCTGCATGCGCATTTACGTCAACGTCGTCCAAATCGCCTACGCATGCTCCAGGAGTTTCAAACTGCGGTTGGAACAATGCTATAATCTTTACTTCCTAATTATCGAAAGTTTGATTGCTTCGATGAACGTGGTCAAGGCCGATTTAAGTGAGAAAATCACGATTTTTACATTTTTGTAAAAAAATCTTGAATCTTTACGTCAAAGTTTTTAAATTAGTCTTTTGTTTCGTGGTAAATAATATTTATATTTTATTCAGAATTCCCAGAATGGAGTGTTGTAAAATATTTTAAGTACAAACCCAAATAAAGACGAAAAAAAATTGAACTTTGTACATATTGAAAGCCAATTAATTAAATCAAGTGGAAAAACAATAATTTGCATAAAAAACAAACACGAAGAATTTTTTTTAAATCCGGGATCTTCCGTTGTTGTAGGTCGTTGCCCATTTTGTCTCATTACCCCATAAACGGATAAATTCTTTAATCCTGTTGAACAAGGGATAAAAAAATAAGGGAAAACTTGGAATTTTTTATATCCAAATAGATAAAAAGATAATCAAAAGCAAGTGCCTTCTTAATTGTCCTAATTAAAAATTTTAAAAAAGCTATCAGTTTTGAAAAAACCAAGATAAGAATTGAAATACCGGGAGCAAGGGGGATCAGCCTGGAACTTTTATTCCCTATATTCTTTTCACAATTAAATTATTAGCTTTGTTCCAACCGCAGTTTGAAACTCCTGAGCATGCGCAGAAGGATTTGGACGTCAACTTTGACGTTGTTCAAATCTTTTGTCCAATCTGAAGTCTTCTGGTGTCAAATTTGACGTTGAATCCTTCTGCATGCTCCAGGAGTTTTAAACTGCGGTTGGATCAAAAGCTATTAAGGTGTTATCATTTTGTGGGTATATTACCCATTTTTAAATGTAAAAGTTTTTTTATATTAAAAAATTCCGGTATAAAGTTCTAAAAGTATATTATCTGGCTACAATTAACAACTGAATTGCCTCTCTTTGAGGAAGTTTCCATCGGGGGAGCTCCAGACAGCACTTTTTAAAAATAAAACTCCGGAAAAAACGTGCAAAATTCTTCTTCTTCTTTTTCCCTTTGACGTAATTTAATCTTAAAATTCAATATGAAAATTCATAAAACAATAGTTGTTTTAATTTTAGTGGTTTTATCAAACATTTACTTTGTATTTTCCCTCCAAAACTTCCACGTGAGATTTACATAACGGCGATTTGCAGCATAAAAATAAAAAAGAACGATCAAAATACGTAGCTCACCGTTCACTGTCTTTTCCTGTCTTTCTCCTCCCATGGCAGTGGTGGACTGAAGTCTTGATGGACGGCGGGACCCACTTTTTTTTTGTATTTACTGCTCTCGCAACTACAACTACCTTCACCCGTCCTTGATGGCTCCATTCTTCAGGTTGTCAACCTGTAAATAAAAACTCTTTTTGTTCTAAACTGATTTTTTTTCCATTATTTCGTTTTGTTTGTTCTTAATTTCTATTGTAGAATAGATTTTAAAAATTAGCACTCTAATAGCTCTAAAAACATTTTCAAATTATACAATATTACGGAAATTTTTAATTTATTTAAATCACAAACTCAGTAAATCTCTGAAGTGAAAGTCAACAAAAAAAATTAGAAAGTATTAACCGAAATCAAAGGAAGACTCTTCGACCTAGTTTTTATTATTTGGGACCATTAGCCTGATTTTCGTATTAAAAAAATTAAAAAATTCCATTTAAATTGATTGCCGGATTTTTTTGCAACTCTTTTCTCGTAAATTTTTATTTAATTCTATCTAATATTCGGTAAAATCGCCATTAGTCTAAAATTTTCTTTTCCAATAACTTCTATGGTGAAAAGATGAAGATCCGACCAATGGTTCGGCCAATCAAAACTTTACAAGAGATGTCCGCCATTTTGGAATGTTCAAGATAACCTCCAAATTCTGTGTAATTCTGAAAATAGCGACATACGGCTCTACAGACACATGATCAGTAAAAATCACATTGGACGCTGATCCTTGAAATCTTTGAAATTTTATTTTGGGTCAGAAACCCATGTGTTGAAATGACAAAAAAGCTAGTAGAAGCCCTCATTCTTTTGTACGTCTTTTTTGAATATTGTTTTCAATTCTGTGTGAAAAGTGAGCTCTCGAAGTTTTTAGGAGAAATCGAAGGATTTCAGTGCTCGTTTATTACGAATGGAGAAAAGAAATGGGAAGGAGCGTCGAAGAAAGCATGAGCGTTTTTCATTTGTACAACGCATTTTTCAATCTGTCGGTCGTTTTGGTAAACGCAGTAGCCAGAACGGCTTTGGGAGAGTTGAGGTCAGCAATAAGTATATTTAGGGGGGGGGGGTTTCAAGTACTTTTAGAATCACTCGAAAGCACTTGTGGCTTATCAGGGATTACGTCGAAATTTTTTCAGGACGATGGCAATTTTAAGTGCAATCAGCATCGGAGCAACCATCGCTCTTTATGCCGACTTTGGCTTTTCGAGAGACAACAAGTAAAAGAAAACGAAGACGAAAACGCCAAAACGAGTTAATTTTTAAGATTTTTTGTAGTTGGCGGATTGTTTTTCTTTTGATTCTTGCTATGACGACCGGTGGAAATTTTAAATGTGTAAAATATATTTGCTATTCTCAGTACAGCTTGCCGTCGGAGACTCATCAATATAAAAGAATGCTTTTTGTCGTCGTGGTCGTCCGATGTCTGGGTGAGATCTATGGAAGCTTCATGATCTCAATTTTCTCCGAGGTGGCCGATCCGAAGAGTAAAATAAGAAAAGATGTTTTGGCCATCGTACATAAAATAATTGGAACAAGTAAGAAGTTAAGAATTTGAAACAATTTTTAAAACTTAACCTAAACAACTTAACCTCAAAGGCTATAATTGATGAATAGTTAACAGAAATATTATTAATTTTCTCAAGGAAAAGTTATTAGATTACCCTCCATTACGGTTTTGGGGCCCTTCAGACCCCATAGAGCCAATTTCTTTACCAATCAGGTTTTCTGTTGTGCAGAAGCTCCCCCGAAGCAATTTTTACCAAAATTTCACCAAATACTCATTATTTTTTCAGTTTGCATATTAAGTGGTTATAAATTGTACAAAACGAAGAAAAACAGAAGAAATGTCGTTTACCATTTTTTAAAATTTTCCTTTGTAAGAAACAATTTTTTCAATTTTTTAAAAATTAATATCTTTCAGAATAAACTGAAGGTTCAAATTAAAAGAATATTACACTCGGAAGTCAAAGAAAATTATGAGAATCGTGAAAAAAGGTATGACGAGCACAAGGTCGAAGCCGTCTATCTCCTTATGCCACTGTACATTCCAATAATTATTATATTGGCATTTAAAGAGCAAAAAGTAAAATTAAGAAAGTTAAATAATTAAATAAAAAAGGGGGAGTTAGTTTACAGTATTTTTACATCAGTCGGAAACAATATCGAAAACCAACGATGAAAACTATTTGATGATATTAATATTCTGTCCGTTTTTTACTTTATTGAATATTTTATTTTTTCATTCAATAGTCATCCCGTTGGGATTAAAATATCGACAAAATTTTTCATCGTCGCAATATAGGACTTATGTCGCTCTTATTTCTCTGGCGGTGTCTTTCGCTGCATCAGTCATCGTTGAAATTCATCTTGAAGTATTATAGAATGAAGAAAAATGCATTTATTTATTTTTCAGAATTTTATGAGGAATAAATACAATATTTTAGTTCCTCAAATATATTTTATGTCTGTCACGGACGCTTTGGTTCTTGCGCCGCGGTTTGTTTACAAAGACAACAAAGTTCCGAAGAAATGGGTCGAATTGACGATCACACTTTGGTTTCTATCCGCTTTCGTCGGGAATATTTTGATCGTATTTTTCATGCGATATGAATTTTATTCTAGACAGGTAAGATTTTTTAAGAAAATTTTTTTCATTTAATATAGCTTGATTATTTGATGGGAGCATTTCTTGCCATTACAAGCAGCATATTTGCGATTGTAGGATTATCAGAATTGATACCAGATAATGAAAATAAAAGAAAAACTATTAAAATACAATTCGCTCAAGTAGGGAATTAAATAAAATATTTTTAAACAAATTTAATTTATTTTCAATACAAAAAGATCACAGTTTTTATAATTTGAGACTTCTAAATAATCACAGCCATTTGAAAAATATTTATTTAACTCTCTTTATGGTCCAATAGCCTTTTTTATCTGGTGCTCGATAGAATTTCGCGATTTGAGATAGAATTGATTTGAAAATCGCATTTTTTTCGTATCCAAGTTTTGGGGCGAATTCTTCGACAATCTGAAAAAATTTAAAGATTAAACCTTTTTAAAGGTTATAATCAGAATCAGGCATAACAATGATCATTTCGACGATTTTCTGATAGATCACACAATGCGGGGTAAACTTACGGAATCTGTGGATGCTGTGCCTCCTTGAGAGCAGATCCAACTAATAATTTGTTTGACTAGATTGATTTCGGGTGAAGATACTTCTGATTCAAGCTTCCTTTTGTTTATAGCTTGAAAAAGCTGTTCTTTAAAGTTGCTTTTATTACGCCTAAAATTGTTCTAAATAAGATATATCAAAAATGTAATGATGAAACATACAAAGGTGTGATGAAGTTTATTCTTCTTGGTTGAGGTATATTTACGCTGGATTCTTTGAGTTTTTTTAATGCATCTTGAGCTATTTTGTCGGCTTCGGCTTCCACGATGGCATAATCGGCAGGTCCGCCTTCCATAATTGTGTCATGCTTAAGAGCAGTTTCGATGTCCGATTTTGAAAAAAGTTTATGTAAAACGTATTCATCCTGTGTGATCGTTTTTGGCTTTTCTTTCTTTTTAACGGATTTACATTTAACTAAATGAGGAACGACATGACCTTCGAATGTATTCTTTTCTTTTTTCTCTTTCTTTTTAGTTTTATCAGGAACATTTTGTACTGTTAAATTTCCATCGGGTCCGTAAAAAACTTCTTGTTTACTGGTTGACGGTACGTCCTCTTTTTTGGAACCAATTTTTTTACTTAATTCTTGTGCTAGTTTTTTCATCTCTTCTATTTTAGAAGGAGAAAACGTCATATGTGGGAGAACAATGGCGTCTTTAAGCTTTCCTTCCGGCTTTTTTAATTCTACCTGAAATGTCTTGTCACCCACCAAAATTTTTCCTCCAAAAATACATACTTCAGAACCAGTTCCAGCGAAAATCGCTGCAGTTTCGTTCGTCCCTCCTTTTACCGTTTCGGACAGAGAAAACAACTCGAAAAGATCGTTCGACTTAAAAAATCTCCTTTGCTTCGGATCTTTGAGAACTTTGTTGCTTAAAAATTGTTTAAAAATTTGCCTATGGTACATCTAAAACCAAAATTAATAACAAGAATAAAACTTAAAAACGTTACTTTTTCCTCGATAGTTCCTGCTGTGATAAGACGATAAATTGTCACATCTTTCTCTTGTCCGATCCTCCACGCTCTTTCTCTAGCTTGAGCATCGGTAGCAGGATTCCAATCAGGATCATAAATTATGACCCGATTCGCTCCTGTCAAATTTATACCGAGTCCTCCAACTTTAGTTGTCAATAGCATAACAAAATAAGATGTATCCTAAATAAAAAAAGTTATAAAATAAAAATAACATTAATTTAATAATTACCCGATTAAATAAATCTATCATAGGCTGTCTGGCTGATATACTTGTGCTGCCATCAAGCTTCAGGTACTTATAATCTTGATTTTTAATGTAGTTTTCCATAATAAGTAACATCTTATAAAAAAAAAATTTATTTGTTAATAGTTAATTTATTAGATAGAGCTCATTAATATTAGCTTTGTTCCAACCGCAGTTTGAAACTCCTGGAGCATGAGCAGAAGGACTTGAACGTCAAACGTTTTCAAATCGTTTGTCCGTCAAATCCGACGTGCAAATCCTTCTACACATGCTCCAGGAGTTTCAAACAGCGGTTGGAACAAAGCTAATGTTTTTATTTGAGAAAATTACGAAAGTTCACTCGACAAAGACATCTTAAAGCAAGGCTTCCATAGCTTAGTTAGTAGCAGGCAAAAATTTGTACATTTCTAGTGTTTTTCTTCTCTTTTCTTCATTCCTAATTTTCTCAGTTTATATAAAATATTAATTTATTTTAAAACTAAATTACCTTACGACTCTGAGTAAAAATTAAAACTCTATGATTTTGCTGAAACCATATTTTAAGAAGTTTATGAATTACAATCATTTTTCCAGCCCTGTCGTAATATCCGAATTGTTTTTCTTGATTGCTGTTTTCTATCTAAAAAAATGGTTGAAAGATGAAAATTAGAAAGATAGTATAATCAGGATTTGCAAATGATAAGGCCGACAAAAATTTTGACGCGACCTCTAGCTATGCCTTCTAAATCGAGAGTATCGATGAAATGTTTATAAAAGTCCCTTTGAACGTCGGTGAGTTTACAGAAAAGGACCTGTTCGGTTTTCGGCGGTAGATGTATATGATGTTCAACTTCACTTTTCATTCTACGTAGTAAATAAGGGGTGATGGTGTCTTTTAAAATGGTGGCGCACCTGTAAGCGGTTTTAACTTGAAACGGAGAAGCGTTCGTGTAGCCGCCCTGGACGATCGGAACTTGAAAAGATGCTATAAAAACGTTTAACGTCCTAATTTTCCGGGATAAATAAAATCAAAAAGGGACCAAAGTTCACGAAGGTTATTCTGCAAGGGAGAACCTGATAAAATAATTCTATGAGGAGTATATAGTTCTTTAGCAGCCAGTGTGACCTAAAATATAAATAAATGGGTATCCCAAGGTAGGAAAATCAGCAACCAAAATTCAGCAAGCAAAAAAAACAAAAAAAGGGGGGTGCTTTTTGACATCTACATCCACATCGAAGAAGAAAAAAATGTTGGAAGTTAACCCTTTCGAGACCGCGTCTGAAGCCGGATTCTCTGTGCTACTGGTGCAGCACTTTTCCCCTCACTTCTCCCCGCCCAGCAAAGCACAGAAAGCGACGAGTGATGCGATCATCACGTAGTTCATTCTTCCCCAACAGATGGCAAGTTTTTGCATGTCGCTAGCGCCACGGGAAGCGAAGCTATTAAATATCTTAGAGAGGCTTCCGCAGTTCCCGCTGGGCAACTAAAGTCGCCTGCGGTCTCCAAGCGACATGCGCGCATGCCAACTATAGTCGTCTGCGGTCTCAAAGGGTTAAAAGCCTTGTAAATCAGAAAAAGAAGTCAACTAAAAAAGTTTTTTGATCCTGATTTTGGTTGCCCCTATACATAAAACATTAAAAATTTACCTGTGCACTATGGTTTCTTATTTTATGACCTTCATCAAGAACAACATAATGCCAATTCTTCTTCAACATTTTCTCTTTAAATTGAACCAGACCATTATAGCTAGTAATGAGTATTCCAGGACCGTAATTATGGACAGAATCGATCAGTTTACTTCGATCTTTACCTTTAAAAATTATGGGAATTAAAAAAAATGTTTGCTCAATTATTTTACCAGTAAACGTTCCAGATTCGTGCAGTATGGCCACTCTGACAGGAGGAAGCCATTTATGAAATTCTCGGACCCACTGATGCATTACAGTCGTCGGGCAAACAATTAGGGTCGGCCCAAGTCCAGTATAACTTAAAAAATTTATTAAAAATTCAATAATTTTTTTAAACCTTACTTTGTGTCAAAATCAGTGATGTTCGAAATATAAAGGCCTGATAAAAAGGCGATAAGCTGTATAGTCTTTCCGAGGCCCATTTCATCACCTAAAATTCCGCCACAACGTTCTTGGTTTAGACCCCAAAACCACTTGACAGCATCTTTCTGATATCTTAAAAAGAAAATTCAAAACTTAAAACTAGCTTTTATTACTTATATAGTTGATCCCAAACAACACTTGGACATTTATATTCATCGTCAATACGGTGGAATTTTTTAAATAATTCTTTATCTAAACATGACGTTCTTTTTATGAATAAATCAAGGTTTCCATCATCTAACTCATATCCTTCTGCAAATAAATAAAAAAGTAATAAAATCCTGGCAAAAAATAAGTTTACTTTTTCTCTTTTTGAATATTCATCATCAGAAGACCAATCAGAATCATTGGTGTCGACATCAGAATTCAGAATACGCGAGACAGTTTTTCTTAGTTTTTTCTTTTTTACAGTACTTTCATCTAAAACAAAAAATAATAATTTGACTTAGTACAAAATAAATCTGAGGATGAGAAAGAGGCAATAAAAGGGAATAATTCATGTCAGATTACTAAGTGAACTGTTATCTGTTTTGCAACTTTTACTTTATTGCCTCGAACAATTAATTAATTATGTGTAGCATTAATTAATTAATTTTACATAAACTAATTTAATTTTACCTTCAGAATCTTCAGAGGAAGGCACATATTCAGAGCCTGAAGTGTTGACGTACATGTAATTAGCTTCACCTGGCTGGACCTCACATTCACCATTACTTTTCCCTTTTTTAGTCCCTAATTTTTCTTTCTTTTTACGTTTTTGACACCCAAAAATTTCCCTTTTTTCTTCTCTTTGATTTCTTTTTCCGGATTAAATTCTTGAGGTTTTTTATAAGCTTTGGGTTTTGGTATATTTTTTGAAGGAGATGTTTTGGTTTTGGTTTTTTGTAATTTGGCTTGATCTTGAAGGTATTTTTCGATTGAGCCGAGGCCGTTGGAGTTATCGGTTTTTTGTAGTTTCGTCGGCGGCTCATCATCATCGGATAGTTCACCGTCTTCTGCAGTCCGCTTCTGTATCGCTTCTTCAACTTGTGCAATTACACCATCTTCAAATGTCTTAACATCGTAGACTTCTAGATCTAGAGACTGAAGCTCAGAAGCCTAAAAAAGAAAAAGTAAGAGGAATCAAATCTAAATTTAAAAATTTACCTGTTGATCTTTTTGGACGGATTTGATAACAGATAAATCAACACTAAACTTCTCGTTAGCTTCCTCATTTAAAACACTTGTTTCCCCACTTTCTTCCATCTTGTCATTAAAAGTTATCAGAAAAAATAATTGATAACTACAAAAATAATAAAATTTTATAATTGTTTTTAATGGGAATAATTTTCATTCATAAAACTTGAATGAAACATGAAATGGAGCATGGTTTACACCTTACATCAGTAGGTTTACATTAACAAATTACCACAAAATCGCATCGAGTTAGACAATCGATAGATTAAGGTTGTCGATTATTAAAATTTACGTGAAATATCGAAGTTAGGCCCTCGATGCTCGAATGCTCGATTGAAAACTTTGCCGACGCGATTCGAGTAGGAGAATCGCATGAATCTCTTCCCATTATTTCACATTCTTTACTTTCCTAATAGAATTCGTACTTTGGCCACTTTGGGTCAATTCGTCTCCAAATCGAATCGGAGCGATTCAAATCGCGTTATGTATGTACTTCAGTCGCAATTTTTGGAATCGCACGCGATTGGAATCGTCCTGCTCCAGTTGGAGACGATTCAACCCATTGTGCGGATCTCCATTAGAATGTAAAGGAAGTAAAGAAGTTGAATCGCAGGTCAATGCAATTTATTTCGCTGACTGCTCATGCAATCCCAATTCCCATTCGCGCGATTTCGCTTAACTGTACTTGAAATAAAAATTCAGTTGCTAAACTTATTTTTCAGAGTTCAACACTATTGTATCATATTTATATAATTTTATTATTTTATTGAATACTTTAAGGTAATCCATCGATGGGTATATCTTTTCTAAAATTAATAAAATTGAATTCTATAATCATAAAGGCATTGGTTCCGTGTTCTCGTTTTACCCCCTCCACACTTTCGGCCTTTCTCGATCTCTCTTCTCTTTTTCCTCGGCCATTTTGTCGTCTTCTCTCTCCGTGGTAAGTCTCTAGTCAGTTTCCTCTGGTTATTTTTGGGTAAAATGTTGAGTAAGTTTAACTGAGGGAGATGCAAACTTATAATTCATTTGACTTTTATTTCTATAAATCTTTTTAACCGTTTTATTTATTCTGATTCAGATATTTTACGGACCGGAAGACCTCTAACGAGACTCATAGTTGCACAAACCAAGCCGAGTTCTTTGTCTTATTTCACACCAGAAATGTAAGTTCCCTTATTTTTACCTATTTTTATCATTTTCATAATGTTTTTTTGTTTATAATTTAACATTTTAAGCCGGTTTTATGGAATAATTAGATAAATTTCTAAATGTATTTTACTTGAGTAATTAGGTTTCCTTTAGGTAAAAAAAAAAATGGCGTCCGTGTAGTATTTCCAATCCCTCATTTCTGCACGTGGTTTCCAAATCTTTAACATTTATGTAATGATATTTTTGTTTTATTTATTAAATCCCTTTATTACTTATGAAATCCCCATTTATTTTTTTTCATATAATTAATTTTTTTATAAATTTTTGCATACAATTATTTCATAATAATTGTAGACGGGTTCTGTTTGGTTTGATTATTATTACTATTTTATTTCTTTCTTTTAATTCGAAAAATATTCAAAGTTATTTTTGTGGTTTTATTTGCTTTTTTTGGCACGTGAAGTTAAAAATTTAGTTGTGTACACGTGGTTGTCCATACACGTGGTGTGCCAAATCCGTTCAAGTATTCCTTTACTCAAGTCG
Source organism: Orius insidiosus (assembly GCA_014119065.1). Classification (NCBI taxonomy): domain Eukaryota; kingdom Metazoa; phylum Arthropoda; class Insecta; order Hemiptera; family Anthocoridae; genus Orius; species Orius insidiosus. The sequence continues at coordinate 13,196 of JACGAQ010002469.1, forward strand.
TTCTTATGGATAATTTTAATAACGATTGTATTACTTCTATTTTTGGGAGCGTCTTCTTGATAAAAAATAAATTAAAATAATGTTCACGTGGTAGGTCGTACACGTGGTGTGCCTTACAGTAGTCCTTAGGCGCTTTCTCGTGGGACATACCCAGACATACTCAACATACCTGGGTATGTTAAACTCCTTTCGCGTGGGAAAAACGTGACGTCACGACATACCTGAGTATGTTAGAACAACATACCCAGACATACCAGCTCCGAGGCAGGATTAAAGCCGGGTTATAACAATTTAAGAACCTCTTGTTTTGTTTATTTACAAATATAAAATAATTATCCTTTTAATTATCCATATAATTATATTTTAGGATTTTAATTACTTTTTTTCATTTATTTTGGATGAAAAAAGGTTAAATAATATAGAAAAAATAAGTTAATTAAGTTTTTTTCTAGAATCATTTATTTTACTTGTATCGCCTTTTTTTCTAAAATGGAAGATTAATAAAAAATAATAAACAATAATAAAATCACTAGAAAAATCGAGAATAAAATATCTCCAGGTATAATAAGATAAAGTGCGCTTGTAATAAATGAGAGCAGCACATTGTCATTTCTTGTTGCTTTTGACTTCTTAGTTCTTATCAATCAAAAATGTCAAATAAGAAAGTTCTAATTGTAGCGGGAACTACTCAAAACGCCATAAGAAGCAAATTCGAATTTTAGTGGGAAACAGTGGTGGCCTCATCGGGAGGTTTCATTGATCGGTTCACATACCTCGGACATACTTGGACATATCTTGGACATACCTGGGTATGTCCAACGAGAAAGCGCCTCTAAGGTTAGGGCAGTTTAGGTGAAATTTGAATTAGCGTCCATGGGAAATTCTTTTCCCAATTTTTTAATGATGTTAAATTTGTTCTATACCCAGCTCGCTGAATTAAATGTGGAGCTCAGTTCATTCTGAAAAAAAAAAAATTTTTTACTGTATGATAAGTTTGTTTTTATAATTTTTTCTAATCTTTTTTTTTTTTTGTTTTTAATTTGTTAACAGGAAGTTTAAGGGTGCCTCAAGTGGTTTTGGACGTGGTGGAGGTGGAGGTCCTCGGAAAAGCGGAGGAGGTTTCCGTGGCGGACGTGGAGTCCACATGAAAGCGAAACGTGACGATAACCATTTAGGAAAAACGCTTCAAGCTGTTTCCTGGGATCCGACCGAGCTTTCCGACTTCAAAAAAGACTTCTACTGCCCCCACCCCAACGTTTTAAGCCGCGATTATCGTGAAGTCGAAAAGTACCGTGAAAGTAAAGAGATTACCGTCAAAGGCGATGCGGGAAACCCGATTCAGTTTTTTGAAGAAGCCAATTTTCCCAATTACGTCATGGGAACTATCAAGTAAGATATATTTTTATCTTCATTTTTTCCTCTATCTTGGAGTGTTCCACCTATCAATGCTGGAAACACTAATGCATATAGGAGGTAAATTAAAAGAACCCTACTTCGGTGCTTGCCCTAAAATATGGGAAAGTCCTATCCTCTAGGTTACTTACATTATTTTATGTTTTTGTCTCTTAAGTTTTATACAAATAGTAAATTTACCATTTCTCTTAATTTCCTATAGTAGAAGAATGTAGGTTTAAAAATGGATTTTAGACCAAAAAACCACTAAATTTGGCATTTTTAAAGTTGTTCCAAGAGGTCATATCAAATTTTGCGTATCAAATCAAATCTGAAATAAAAAACAGGGGTCTTATTTATAATGACAAAGTTGGTGTCGCTCAGGGACACCCTGTATAATTGATTACGATTGCTCCCAACAGTGTTCCCACCCTAACTAATTCAAAAGTTTAATTTTACCCATTTCAGTTCTTGAACATTCGTATCCTCTAAAATAAAAAATAGGGGTCTTGCTTATAATAACTAAGTTGTTGTCGCTCAGGGACACCCTGTATGACTGATTATGATTACTCCCAACAGTGTTCCCACCCTAACTAATATAAAGGTTTAGTTTTACCCATATCAGTTCTTGAACATTCGTATCCTTTAAAATAAAAAATAGGTTATTAATAACTAAGTTAATGTCGCTCAGAGACACCCTGTATAACTATGATTGCTCCCTACAGTGTTCCCACCCTAACTAATTTATAGGTTTAGTTTTACCCATATCAGTAAACATTCGTATCCTCTAAAATGATGATTACATTATTCTTGGTCTGTGTTGATGATCTTACCTTGATTACATGAATAATATCTGAAGTTATTTTCGAAAATGGTGGAAATCCGTCTGTTTTGATTGGATAAAATTGAATAATTATCAATAAGATTGAATAATATTAGTGATGATTTTTATTTCTTGGTCTGTGTTGATGATCTACTTTGATTACGTTTGAATAATATCTGATTTAAGTATCTAAAAGTGAAATTTATTACTTTTTGTTGTATATTATTAACATTTTTTTTCTTGTATTTTTTAGGCAACAAGGATTTGATTTTCCCACATCAATTCAGGCACAAGGTTGGCCGATTGCTTTGAGTGGGCGAAACATGGTCGGAATCGCTCAACCGGCTCAGGAAAGACGTTAGCGTACATGCTCCCAGCTGTCATCCACATCAAAAATCAGCCAAGGATTAAAAGGGGAGATGGACCAATCGCTCTCGTTTTGGCCCAACTCGTGAACTCGCTCAGCAGATTCAGCAGGTAATTTAAAAAAAGTCATTTTCAAACCACATGGAGTCAATTAGTCTGATATATTAACATCAGATTAGTGTTAGCCTGTGGGATATTAATTTATGGAATTGCCAGAATTGCTTTACTACTATCGTTTTGATGTGTAGTATTGCAAATTTTGCTTTTCTTCGAGCACATAATAAATCTTTAATTTCTTTAAAGATTTAAATTGTGTTCAAACATTTTTTTTATTGTTTTTATAGTGTTTAATGATGTTTTTTATAGGTCTCGCATCAATTTGGAGAGCCGTGTGGACAAAGATCTGTTTGTATTTTTGGAGGAGCGCCGAAAGGGCCGCAAGCTCGTGATTTGGAAAGAGGTGTCGAGATCGTCATAGCTACTCCTGGTCGTCTAATTGACTTTTTGGAAAGGGAACGACAAATTTGCGCCGTTGTACTTATTTGGTGCTTGACGAGGCAGACCGGATGCTCGATATGGGGTTCGAACCTCAAATTCGTAAGATTATCGAGCAGATCCGTCCCGACCGTCAGGTACTCATGTGGTCAGCGACTTGGCCCAAAGAAGTCAAAGCGCTCGCCGAAGATTTTCTCCAGGATTACGTCCAAGTCAACATCGGCTCTTTGGAACTTTCAGCAAACCACAACATCCAACAAATCGTCGAAGTATGCGACGAAAACGAAAAAACCGACAAGTAATTTCTATCTCTTTTTCCTCAATTTTATTCTAAATTATTCTTCTTTAGACTTCATAATCTACTTGAAAAGATCAACAATGAAAAACTGGAAAGGACAATTATTTTTGTTGAAACTAAAAGAAAAGTCGAATCCATCACAAATGCTTTAAAAAGAAACGGGTAAGCTTTATGTTTCAAATTTTTAACAATCAAATGTTTAATTATTTATAATTTAAATAATTATATTTAATTATTTTAACCCTTTAATGATGTTAAACTTTTAACTTGATTTTTTATGATAATGTTATACCCTAAGAAGATCTGAAAACAAATTTTATTTTATTTTTAATTTTTATTTGGCTATTATTAAAGCATAATTTTTTATTTTTAGCTGGCCTGCTGTTTGTATACATGGAGACAAATCTCAAAATGAAAGAGATTATGTTTTAAGAGGTAAAATATTAATAATTATAATTTAAAATTAGCATTTTAAAATTGATAATTTAAATTGTTTATTTTTTGTTCGCAGATTTCAGACGAGGAAAATCGCTCATTTTGGTTGCGACAGATGTCGCTGCTCGTGGTCTCGGTAATTATTCTTTTTTAAAAAAACTCAATTGGGAAAGATAAATCAGAAAAGATTTTTATTGCAAATTGGGCAGGCGCTCGTTTTTTTTGTTTAAAAAAGACGGCATGGCACGTTCTACTTCCCATGATCTTCAAATCCTCCCTATTTTAATTTTCAAGCCCACAGAATCGCGTAGTTTGGCAATAAAGGTTGGCGACACTGAACGAGTCTACGTGGGTGGGTTTTTCTCCTTGTCCTTTTCCTCTTCAAAAAATTTATGGGGTTTAAAATTTTTGGTAAGTTTTTTTCTGCCACTACAGGTTTATTTTGGGTATTGTAATTAATTTTTTTTTATTTCAATTAATCATTTATTACATGGGAATTAATATGAACGTGTTATTTGTGTTGTGTTCCAGAGGCACCTTGAAATCTGATATTTTGAATATCCAGGATTAAAAATTTTTTTTTATGAAAAACTGTTGTCTATGAACTGATTTTTCATAAATTATGGGTGCCTCTGCAAGTTTCGTCTCCGGAATAAATAAAATTATAAAAAAAAGTCGGAGTCGGAACACCGGAACGCTCAACAGCACTTGCGCCCTCGCCCATAGCAATGAGGAACTGAAATCAGGTTTGTTATTCATTTTATTATGTAATTATTTATTATGGTTTATTTTTCTACTATAATTTCTTTTTTTATTAATAAGAGAAAGGGATTTTTGGCTATTAAGTCTTAAGAACTGTGGTAAGCTCTATCAAGCATCTTCTTTCTTAACTTCCAAAAGCCTTTCAATTATTTTTGTTTTTCAGATTTTTTAAATTTCCTATATTGATTTTGTGTTTTTTTATTTAGACGTAGAAGATGTGATGTATGTTATAAATTACGATTTCCCGAATTCGTCCGAAGATTATATCCATAGAATCGGACGGACGGGAAGATCGTCCTCCACTGGAACTGCGTACACCTTTTTTACAAGGGACAACTCAAAACAGGCTAGGGATTTGGTCGCCGTTTTAACGGAGGCTAACCAAGAAGTCGCACCCGAATTAATGTCGCTTACCAAATATGGCGGCGGCGGCGGTGGCGGATTCCGTGGCAGAAGTAAGTCTTATACTTTCTTCGTTGACGCAGATCTAATTTTTGTTTTTAGACTTCAGATATGGAACGTTTAAAGGGAAGAGCAGTTTTGGAGGTGGCCGTAGTTTCGGAAAAGGAGGATATGGCGGCGGCGGATTCAAAAGAAACGGATACAGCAATGGATACAATGGCAACAACGGTAATTACAACGGAAATTCAGAAAACGGAGGTCACAGACGTTTCGATGAATAAATTTTTTTTGTTCCTTTTCATGCCCCAGGTTGGTACACGTGATACTCAGCCATTTTATTAACTCTCCCCCCTCTTATTTATATTATTAATAAGTTTAAATTCAAATTTACCCTTAAACTTTTTTTTTTTCAATTCTTAAATAATCTTTGTTTTTCTTCTGTTTCAGACGGTTCGAGCTATTAACTAAAGAAGTTTTTTAAACAAAATTCCATTAATTTATTTTTAATTTTTTTTATGTCTGTGATCTTTAAATTTTTTAAAAAAATACTTAACGTTTTTGAAGTTCACGTTTTGATCTTGTCCATAATAAAACACACAAAAAAAACTTATCAATTTTGGTAATGGCTAATTACCAAATTTGTAATTTTATATTATACTATTAAATAAAAGGTTTTTTTTTAGTTCAGTATTAAGATTTTAAGTTGTGTACCCTTATAATTTATTTAATTGAGTGATTTCTTTTTTAAATTATACTTAAATAATGTATAAAGTGGTAACAATTATTATAGAGATAAACTTTTTGAGATAAAAAAATGGCTTTATTTTAATTCCTCAACTAATTATGAAATTCGGAAGCAGTATTTTATACTATCTGCGTCAGAAGGCCGAATCTGGGTATTGCCATAGCAAGTAAAGTTTAATTTGGTACTGGAAAAGGTAATTTGGCGATAAAGGTCCATTTCCTACCAGACGAATTGGATCATTTGACAGGTTTACCAACACTTATCGTCTGTATTTGATGTGAGATTCAAAATTTCGATGAATCTAGGTAATGTCGAAAGTTAAATTTTTTCACCCAGGAAAGGTAATTTTGGCCATAAAGGCCCATTTTCGAATACACGAATCGGATCATTGACAGGTTTACCAACACTTATCGTATTTGATGTGAGCTCTACATTTCGATAATCTATGTAGGTAATGGCGAAAAAGTTAAATTTTTCACCCAGGAAAAGGTAATTTTGGCCATAAAGGCCCATTTCCTACCACGAATCGGATCATTGACAGGTTTACCACACTTATCGTCTGTATTTGATGTGAGCTCTACATTTCGATGAATCTATGTAGGTAATGGCGAAAAAGTTAAATTTTTCACCCAGGAAAAGGTAATTTTGGCCATAAAGGCCCATTTTCAACCACACGAATCGGATCATTGACAGGTTTACCAACACTTATCGTCTGTATTTGATGTGAGCTCTACATTTCGATGAATCTATGTAGGTAATGGCGAAAAAGTTAAATTTTTCACCCAGGAAAAGGTAATTTTGGCCATAAAGGCCCATTTCACCACGAATCGGATCATTGACAGGTTTACCAACACTTATCGTCTGTATTTGATGTGAGCTCTACATTTCGATGAATCTATGTAGGTAATGGGAAAAAGTTAAATTTTTCACCCAGGAAAAGGTAATTTTGGCCATAAAGGCCCATTTCACCACGAATCGGATCATTGACAGGTTTACCAACACTTATCGTCTGTATTTGATGTGAGCTCTACATTTCGATGAATCTATGTAGGTAATGGCGAAAAAGTTAAATTTTTCACCCAGGAAAAGGTAATTTTGGCCATAAAGGCCCATTTTCAACCACACGAATCGGATCATTGACAGGTTTACCAACACTTATCGTCTGTATTTGATGTGAGCTCTACATTTCGATGAATCTATGTAGGTAATGGCGAAAAAGTTAAATTTTTCACCCAGGAAAAGGTAATTTTGGCCATAAAGGCCCATTTTCAACCACACGAATCGGATCATTGACAGGTTTACCAACACTTATCGTCTGTATTTGATGTGAGCTCTACATTTCGATGAATCTATGTAGGTAATGGCGAAAAAGTTAAATTTTTCACCCAGGAAAGGTAATTTTGGCCATAAAGGCCCATTTTCACCACGAATCGGATCATTGACAGGTTTACCAACACTTATCGTCTGTATTTGATGTGAGCTACATTTCGATGAATCTAGGTAATGAAAGTTAAATTTTTCACCCAGGAAAGGTAATTTTGGCCATAAAGGCCCATTTTCTACCACGACGGATCATTGACAGGTTTACCAACACTTATCGTCTGTATTTGATGTGAGCTCTACATTTCGATGAATCTAGTAATGGCGAAAAAGTTAAATTTTTCACCCAGGAAAGGTAATTTTGGCCATAAAGGCCCATTTTCTACACGAATCGGATCATTGACAGGTTTACCACACTTATCGTCTGTATTTGATGTGAGCTCTACATTTCGATGAATCTATGTAGGTAATGCGAAAAAGTTAAATTTTTCACCCAGGAAAAGGTAATTTTGGCCATAAAGGCCCATTTTCAACCACACGAATCGGATCATTGACAGGTTTACCAACACTTATCGTCTGTATTTGATGTGAGCTCAACATTTCGACGTCAAAGTTAAATTATGCGCCGCTAAGAAAAAGGTAGTCCCGTCACATTCTCAACAACAGAGATCATGGTAATTAACAGGTTTAATGAATAATTCAGGTTTTCAATCAAATAATATGTATAATATGTAAATTAAAATGATATAAATAAAGTGAATATTATAAAATAAAAATAATTCATGTCTGGTTCCTTTCGTCTCCTCGAATCGCTCGGTATTTGCTCAGCTCGTTCGGAAAGACCGAGTTTAACTCGACCAAAAGATAAGACTTAAAACGACGATAGAATCGATTTTCCCTTTGACCTGCTCGTTTTTCGTAAGTGCTTTTTCGATGCAGTCTTTCGTGTAAATCTGTGGATTCCGACCGTTGTCGATATAACTGAAAGTAAAATTAGAAATTTATGATTTTAAAAAGAATTCAAATTACTCAAAAACTTCAAGCGGTACGTGGACGTCTTGGACTTGAGATTTTAAGCGGTCTACTTCCTGAAGTCCAGTCACCAAAGATTGTCTGTAAAATACATAAAAATCAATAACGCTGTACAAATTAAAGAAAAATCTACTTTTTTCAATTGCTTTGTTCCAACCGCAGTTTGAAACTCCTGGAGCATGCAAAGGATTTGCACGTCAAATTTGTCGTCTACTTTGACGCCCCAATCCTTCTGAGCATGCTCCAGGAGTTTCAAACCAGTCTCAAACTGCGGTTGGAACAAAGTTAATATTTAAAGAATTTGAAATAGAAAAGTTGTGACATACATTTTTTGGTTGAGTACGTTTTGTCCCTGAGGTTGAAAATCGCTACGATTATTTTAATCTGCCTCACATTTTCTATAAACATTTCCAATTGCGTTTCTAAATTTTCAAGTGAACTCGCCATATTTGAAAAACTATTATGGAAAGGAAAATATTTGTCAACAAACCTAAATAATCACAAAAATGAAAGGGAAGGGAACAACCGAGTGAACTAGTGAATCACTCGTTTGATCAATTAAACGAACAACCGAGTAACTCTACCAAGTCACCGATCAACCGGTTATCTGAAGATCTAGCGTTTAATTTTCAAACTAAGTACAAATTGTTCAAATCTTACTTTTTAGTGACAAATACGACACTTTCTATCTACAATTATCCTTAATGACCCAATCAAAGGTATTTGTCAATAAGTGTTTAACTTTTTTTAGATTTCAAGTTGGCAAGACTGTCTACTCTATAAACATCCAACTTCCGCGTTAACTTCGTGATCTAAATCAAAACACCGGTTTTGAACAATGGTTTTTAGACAATTTTTATAATAACTTGTAATTATGACAGTTAACTATTATAGTTTGACATGTTTTTTTTAATAATAAGAAGATTTTAAAACATTTTTGAGATTAATGCAGGGTAACTCCATTTCCTTTCTATGTATACATAAAGTAAAAAAACCACAATTTTACTGAGATTTTGTATTTTTAGTATGGCGACTACACGTTTCTCCTCGAAACCTATCAAGAAGGCAGAATGGAGTATTTTCGCCAAGTTTCAGAAAGAGGGAATTTTAACAGATTCTATCATCCGAGCGTGTGATTCCGATGAAGAATTTAAAGTTCACAAAATTGTTTTATGCGCTAGTAGCCCTTTCCTTCGAGTAAGTTCTCTCCGAAGTAATTCTAATTTTAAATAAAATTTTTCAGGAAAGTATACTTGATCACGAAATTAAGTACATTACTGTTAATTTTATGAGTTCCAAAATCTTAAGGTATATCTTAGATTATGTATATAAAGGAGAGGCTGAAGTCAAAACTGAAGAAGTTTCATCATTTGTCGATGCTGCCTCATTGCTAGAGGTACCAAAATTTCGATTTTTTCAACAACGCCAAAATTTTCGACTGGTATAACAGAGAAGGGTGTCAAAAATCGGTTTTATCTGTTATCTGTGGGTTAACCAACGGTTAAAACTCCTTAATTTGGGCACCAGAAGATTTTGGCGTTCACAAAAAACTTTTTCCATAAATTGAAAGGCTCTTTTTTGATTGCTTAATATTGAACTTTTTTTTTAATTTTTTACAGTTAGAAGGGTTCTTAAGCAAAAATAATAATAAACAACAAACTATAATTGACAAAAAATCGACAACCAAAAATAAAGAGAACATATTATCAAACAATATCCCCATACTCTTAGGTAAGTTTAAAAATAAATTACAACTTTTTTTATTTATTTTTCCTTCAATAGATTCTGACGAAGAAGAATCACCAATTGTAAATAATATCGACTTCTCAACCAGGTAATTTAATCTGAAATTTATTATATTTAAAAAAAGTTTAATTTTTATACTAAGTTTCAGGGGTTAACAGTTTTGAAGAATCTGATGACGATGTGATTTTTGTAGACTCCCCAGAAACTTCACCTAAAAACGAGGTTTTTTCAAATTCTTCAAGTGAGAACCCACAATTTTTTTTAGTTATAAAATCTATTTTTATTTTTGTTTTTTGTAGATTTAAGAAATACCAAAACAGTAAATAATGATCTGACGATGATGTGATTATTGTTGAAACAGAAGAAAGACAGTTGAGTATGTTTTACTTTTAGGTTTTTGATGATTTTTAGTTAAAAATAAAAATATTTCTGACTTTTTTTTGCAGATAAAAACTCCTCCAGAACAATAAATGGTGTCTCCCGAAAGAGAAAATTAAAGAAATCCTCTTGTGAATCTGAAGGAGAGAATGAAATGAAAAGCGACCAAATGAAAAACTACCTCGAAGACCTCTAATTGACGATCACAATGGTATTTGTTTAAATTATTACGTTTTTTTAAATTATTTTTTTGGCAGAATCTGAAATTTATTTGGACTTGACTCTTGACCATTTTTGACATGAATTTATTTTTATCTTGTCTTTACCTTTTTTCAATATTTCAGGTTGTAGGATCAATTAAGCCATAATGTGTACTAAACACTTTTTGTTGGAAATTTAATGCAGATTATTTTTGTACTTAATTGTTTTTTCGCTTATCCTTATATTTTTCGAGATAATTGATAAAACCTGTTTTTCCCCTATCTCTCTACCCCTAAGAAAATGGCGGTTTCCCAGAGTCCAAAATTAACCTTCCCCACTGTTACCAGTGACAGTTCTGTATGTTTTCTTAGCTTTTTACAGATTTAAATTTTTATTTCAATGTAGCCTCCATCCATGAAATGGAGGAATATAATGTGGATGATTCTACCTTAAAAGAATTAAAACTTGAAATCTTCTATTCTTTTTATGTTGAAAATATTTTGTGCGACGTCCAACTTAAATCTGAAGATTCTAAAATCATCCATGCTCACAAACTCGTTTTGTCGGCACTCTCCAAATACTTCAGGTCTATTTTTTAAATATTTAAATTTTTAAAAATTATTAACTTGTAGAGCGCAATTTTCTTTTGATGGAAATGTGCCGACGATCAACCTCCCTTTTCTCCATGATGATTTAAAAACTCTTTTGGATTATATCTACACTGGGAAAATTTCAGTAAGTATTTTTACCTAGCTATTACATATAGATTATAATCAATTTTCAGATTACGAAGAAAAATGTTTTTACGCTGATGGAAATGGAAGATTACTTTCAGATTGCCTCTTTGAGATGTTGGTGCTCTCAGTTTCTTTCATTTTCCATTTCTAAAGAAGAAGTCTGGATTATTAAAAGCCAAGCTGAATTTTTCAGGTAGTGAAGGAGACGAAACAACTTTCCTAAAAGAAAGTTGTTGTCTTTCCTTGATATATGGATTTTCCAGTCTATAATGAGACATTTTTCAGGTATAAAGACATAGCTTATGAAGCCGATTTTTTCATCTCCTCTCATTTTGGAGGACTTCTGGAGACTCCGGCTATTCTTGAAGTTCCATATGAAATTTTAAAGGAATGTCTAACCAGGAAATTTCTTGCCGTTAACTCAGAAGATGATTTACTTTATGTAAGAAAATGTAGTATCATGAAATTTAACATTTTTAAATAGTTTTAGTGAAGTGGATTCTTCATGATGAAAAAAGAATTGAGCATATTGAAATACTGGACACCATAGATGTGATGGCGGTTACGAACTGGAGCGAAATTCGTGCGAAAATTTTAGAATTGGAGCCACAAAATTTAATTATTGAGTGGCTAAATTCTGCGTTTAATAAACGAAAAGTTATTTCTCCGAGAGAATTATATCGTTATAAACAAATTTCTGAATTTGTTCTTCTTTCGATTGGTGGACTGAATACTTCAGGAGGCTGTGTCGGTTCGGTCGATTGTAATCAGGATTTTAAAATGTCGAATTGGAAGCCGATTTTAAGCTTGACGCCTCCCGGATCTAAAGTTCAAAAACGTATCCTCTTTCCTGTCCTGAATACTCCAAGGATTAGCCCAGTGGTTTTTTCGAAAAATAATTTAGTTTATGTCTTAGGTATTACAGTGTTGCCCAAAAGTCAGTTAATCAATTTTGTTTATTTTAGGTGGAACTGAAAAAAATAACGAATTGGAAGTTTATAATCTGACAATAATGAATGGAAAAAACTTCCAGATTTTCCTTTGGAAATGGAATTTCCGCCGTCTATGGTTGTCGCTGACGGAAACGTCTTTTGCTCTGGCGGCCTCGCTGTCAAATCAAGAGTTCTAAATGAATTTTGGGTAATATGGATATAATTTCTAACTTGAAAGATATAGTAATACTCTCCCTGTACGATTTTTAAGAGTCTTCTTGACTGTATTTAACTTTCTCAAAGAGAAGCTATTGTAGTACCTCCATGTAAGGTTTTTGAAAATTCTTCCAGACTCCATATTTTTATTGGTTGTCTCAAACCGGAGTTGTTGTAGTACCCTCCATGTATGGTTTTGAAAACTCTTTCAGACTCCGTATTTTTAACTTTCTCAAAGAGAAGTTATTGTGATTAGGGTTCATCCGATATATCGGAAGGAAAATATCGGATGAACCGATATATCGGATGGAAAATATCGGATGAACCGATATATCGGAAGGAAAATATCGGATGAACCGATATATCGGAAGGAAATATCGGATGAACCGATATATCGGAAGGATATATCGGATGAACCGATATATCGGAAGGAAAATGATGAACCGATATATCGGAAGGAAAATATGAACCGATATATCGGAAGGAAAATGTCGGATGAACCGATATATCGGAAGGAAAATGTCGGATGAACCGATATATCGGAAGGAAAATGTCGGATGAACCGATATATCGGAAGGAAAATATCGGATGAACCGATATATATCGGAAGGAAAATATCGGATGAACCGATATATCGGAAGGAAAATATCGGATGAACCGATATATCGGAAGGAAAATGTCGGATGAACCGATGTATCGGAAGGAAGATGTCGGAAATATCGTGATAATTCCGAAATATCGCATCGGATGTTAACAGTTATCCATGTGTTGCCCATTTTTCTTTCGGATTCATATCGTAAAAATCGATTCATATCGGTAAGGAATATCGTATCGGATAAAATATCGGATGAACCGATATATCAGAAGGAAAATCGGTACAATATCGCAATATTGGAAGGAAAATATCGATATTCCGATACATCGGAAGTATCGCAACAACCCTAATTGTGATACCCCCCATGTATGTTTTTTAAGAGTCTGGAAGACCCCTATTTTACGCTTCTCGAAGAAAAGTTATTGTAATACCCTCCATGTATGATTTTTGGGAGAGTCTTTCATTTTCTATCTTTCTTTTTTTTTAGGTCTTATACGAAAATTCAAAAAATTGGAACAAACTTAAGCCCATGAAAATCGAAAGATTTTATCATCATTTAGTCGATTTCTTCGGCTCCATTTTCTGCTTCGGCGGAAAAGGTATTCAAGGTCATATTAGAAATATGTTTCAAATTTTTTTTTAGGGAAAGATTTCATGTATTGTCTAACCGTAGAAAAATACGACCCAGTTTTGGACATTTGGTGCGTCGTAATCAAATTAAAAAGTTACCCAATGGAATGTATTCGCTGGGGCGACTCTATTTACGTCATATCAGAAAATGGATATCTTGTTTATTCTCCATTGAGCAGAATAAAAAATTTCTATCCTAAAATGATGAAGATTTGATTAATTTGTTTGAATTTCATAGCTGCTGCTGTGTCAACGGTGACTTGATCATAATTGGGAGCGATGAGGATAAATTGACTATTTTTAATTTAGTGACAAGAATTACGTTTCTTATCAAAGTAAAAGAAGAACTTTTCAGCTTTGAGCTCAATTTCTGTTCCCATGTTTAAAAATCCTGAAGTCTAATAAATTCTGACTTTGACTTTGACTTACTTGACTTTCAGATTCTGCTTGTCTCATATACGAAGTTTGTAATAATTTTCCCCTTCACAGGAAAAAGGCCAAAACTCATGAAAAGCGTACAGAGGCTAAAAAGGGAAAAATGAAGAAATTTGTGAAAACCATAGTCAAAAACCTGGGACCTCTAATACTTTTTATAATATTCCAAAAAGTCCAGGAATCAATTTAAAGATCTCTAAAAGTCAGGAGCCCGTCGGTGAAAATGAAAACCGTCCGTTATTCATTAAACGGGTTCTTTTTCCAAATCGGACGCTCAAACATTTTACTCCAAAAAGTAAGAGTTCCTAAAGAAAAATGTGATTATTCCCTTGTAAGTTATCTAATTGATCGAATTGTTTTATTTTGTAAATAAATTATAAAGACTGATTTTTAAATTTCCTGAAGAGAAGTTATTGATTACCCTTTGCCTCTTCATTGATTGATCTTTTCCAAGGCTTTTGGTGCCTACCCAAAATGGAAGCTATGGTTATACCATTGCATATCGGTGAGCGATATACATATATTTGTGCCGATATATCGGAGGTTCTGATATATCATTTGATATATCAGTTTTCTTCGGATATATTAACTTTTAACGTTAGTGCATAATTATGTATGAACACAAATTTTAATAGATAGTCGCATGCGGCATTTTGATGAATCGCCTTTTTTAAGGCATTTTCGTCTAGGAAACAACCGTTTGACTGGATTTTCGGTTGTTTTTTTACGGTTTTCTGGTCAAGAACTGTTTATGGAATTTTCACCTAAAAACACCCATTTCACCGGATTTTTTCCTCGATATTTTCACCAAGGCTCCAGAGAACTTCTACTTTTCTGGTTTAATGGGCGAAAATTGTCGGAGTTATTAGCTTATATGTATTTCAGGGATCTTTACATTTGCATATTATATGGCATATTTCGTCAATTTTTGCGTATTTAAGTCCAATAATAATGAAGGTCGGGTTTTTCTTGGCTGGGCGAACGCTGCCGTGTTGCTAAATAATACATTCCTCCAATATATCGATATATTTCTTCCGATATATCGGGTCACCGACGTATTTCTTCCGATATATCGGGTCACCGACGTATTTCTTCCGATATATCGGGTCACCGACGTATTTCTTCCGATATTGGGTCACCGATGTATTTCTTCCGATATATATCGGGTCACCGATGTATTTCTTCCGATATATCGGGTCACCGATGTATTTCTTCCGATATATCGGGTCACCGATGTATTTCTTCCGATATATCGGGTCACCGATGTATTTCTTCCGATATATCGGGTCACCGATGTATGTATTTCTTCCGATATATCGGTTGACCGATATATCGATATATTGTTTATATATCGCCCATCCCTAATTGGGACTTCTAGACCCCCCCCCCCCCAAATTTAGTCCAATTTTCTCGAAGCTGGAGAAAAAAAAATCTATACATAGTAGGGAGAAATTAAGGTTGCTCAGGAAGAAAGTCACTGTAATACTTGCTTTATTTGAGTAAAAAATAATTTACAATTATGTACATTTGATAAATTAAAAGTTTTTATGAATCTTGTTCCATCGAATCACTTTTTGGTTCATGTACGTTAAATTTTGAAGTGAAAGACGTTGATAGTTCAATGGGGATTTCAGTAACTTCAATAACGTTGTGAATGGGTTCAGTTTGGGGTTGAGCCAAAGGGGCCTCTTTTTGGTTTAAAATTTTCATCTGTTTCTCATAAATGAGATCCTGGATCCCTTTTTTAAGTTCGAGTCTATCCTTTATAGATTCGATCGTCCGGAGTTCATGGGCGACGTAATCTCCGAATGATGAAAATTCGTCATTTCGTGCTCCATCATCTCTTTTATGAGTTCAAAATTTTATCGGGGACACCGCTCGAACGAGAAGACTCAAATTGGACTTTTTTACTCGGTTTGTTGGCGATCGATGATAAATATTTCGCTATAGAACTGTCTTCCATATATTCTATCACCTCGTATTTTCATTATATTCGTTTTTCTCGTCAATCGGATTAATCTGAAAATTTAAAAATATCAGTATGTCCAATTTATAAAAAAATTATCGTGATAAAACATCAATTTGAGCAGTGGGTTTGACAAAGAAGGGTTTTAAAAGCGTTTGTATCAAATATCTCGAAAACTACAAGATTTAGCGCAAAAAATAATCTAATTGAGTTTCAACAAAAAAAAATCACACAGTTTTTGTCACCTTTATCAGCCAAACTGCTCAAATCGTCGTTTTACCACTCATTTAGCAGACAATAAACTGCAAAAGTAGGTTTTTTGCCATATAAGGTTCGTACATGATCGGAAGAATTGTCGGACCAATCGGCTTTCTGCTTGAGCTCGCTCATGTCGTCATCGTCGTCTTCGACTTGATCGTCCATTTTTTCCGTTTCGGAGGCTTCGACCGAATGCTTGCTTAAGACATGTCGCTTCAAATTTGTCGAGGAAGAACAATTGTAAGTTTCCAGGCAATGTCGACATCTCGCTTTTCCATCCTCTGTCTTTTTAAAATGGCGCCAAACCATACTCCGCCGTCTACTTGTTCCTAAAATAAAAAAATAAACGACCTCTAAATTAAACTATAAAAAATACCTTTATTTTTAAATACGTCAATTTCATCTTCCTTCTTAATACTCTCACTTCTCACGCCTTCCTGGAAAAAGATATTTAACATATTGAGTTTCTTAATTCTGGAGAAATAAAAATAAGGACAACAATTTGAGGAAAATGTTTACGCGCCAAAAATAATTCAAATGTTTATATTTTTGTTTTTAAATTCGGTTATTAGTACCAGTTGTACTGGTAAGTGGTAGAAATGCTTACGATTTCAGGGAAGAGTTCGGGGTGGATGAATTTAATGTGGTTTCTCAGATTGGTCGTCCCTCCTCCGGTTTTGATCAATTTCGAACATTTTTCACATTTCGCCGCACCTAAATCGGATTTCATAAAAAATTGCCATACTTTCGACTTTGACATTTTCTAAAAACTGTACAACTGAAGAACCGGTTTTAACCGAACAAAATACACGTAAAACCGGTTAAAATCATAGGTTAAAACGTAGTTCGATTAGCTTGTTAAGATAATAGAAACACAATGTTGCCAACAAAATATTTCCCGTTTTATTGACAAAAGATAAAAACTTCCTTCAAAATCGTTAATTGTTTAAATTTGACGAGAAAAACCTAAATTGCACACTAAAGAATGTTTTTTAAAGTTTACAGTACTAGCAATATTTTTTTTTCCGAAATCGGTTATTGTGTACCGGTTGCACTGGTGGTAAAATTACTTACGATTTTAGAGAAGAGTTCGGGGTGGAGGCTTTTGAGGTGGTTTCTTAGATTTGTCGTCCCTCCACTACTTTTGATGAATTTCGAACATTTTTCACACGAGCGGTCGTTGAATCGGTTTTTGTAAAATAATTCCATACTCTGGACTTGGGCATTTTTGACGGTATAGAGCGGAACAACCGATTTTAACCGAAATCGATGAACAATTGAAACCGAGTGAATAACTTTCGATTGTTTGGACTGAAGGTTACAACACAATGTTGCCAACTAAACATTTATCATCAGATTTGTATTCGTTAATACTATGAATATATTTACGTGAATAATAGTAGAAATAATACTATGAAATATAAATATAAGAGTTTACTGCCAAATATTTATGAATACGAATACGAATACCCCAACACTTGACATAGAACGTTATACGTCACTACCAGATAGAATACAATAGGATGACTAACATAAAAAATATTTAAATAATTAGACTTTATTGAATAATATCTTTGAACTATAAAATTGTACTTATCACAAGTTTACACAAAAATTTTTCTCATCTTTTATACAATTTATGAAGTTTAAAATGGTGAAATAACGCTAAATTAGGGTAACTTAGTGGCCTAGCCACATTTTTGCGAAGTCTCCTTTCTAGGTAGTTTTTGAGGCTCCGTTAAGTCCTTAATAAAGATTATCGCCCCAGATATTCTTCCCCCATGGGATGGTAGCCCATCGTCACGTATTCTTAAAGTAGAGACCGACGACGGCTTCCTGAAGTGCTCGCATACAACCGATATTCGACTCGAAACCTCCAGCTCGCTCGTCTACTTTCGACTCACGAACATGAATAAGATAGTTGGAATTCAAATCTCCCATTTCGGCGGAAGAGGACCATCGGAAATAAAAACTGGCTCTTCATAAACAAAAGTAGGACCTTCCTCATATTTTATAGGAACAAACGAATTTGTAAAATGGATTCCTGTTGAAAAACGGCCACTTCAGGTTCTTTTTCATGTTCGAAATTTTGAAACGTTTTTATTATTTCGCTGGCGTTTTCCGTAGAAAACATCAATTCATCAATAAGCGCTTCTTTAGCTCGGAGTCGCATTTTTTTACTTTCGGTTTCCTCTTTTATAATATCATGTTTTCGCGCTTGACTCATCAATTTTTCATTTTCGATCAACTCTTCTAATTCTCGTTCTCCACGTCCTATTTTCATTTTATTTCTTAAAATTATATCTTTGTTCTCTTTTTTGTATTGTTCGATTCTTTTTTGAGTTTCAAACGTGTCGATATTGTTTGTCAAGTTAAATACAATCTCTTCAACCTAAAAAAAAATAATAAAATAATATACAGCAGCAAAGAATTTGGTCTAGAAAAAATAAGTTACATGTACCCCCCCCCTTATTTTTGGACATGGAATCGACTGCATGTGGACTTTGGTTTCATATACAGGGTGGCACAGAGAGGTCTAACTTGGTTTTTTAGTTGGGACACCCTGTATATAAACGCTGGTATTTACATAAATAAAAATATGTATGGAATTAAACCTGACCTGCTCTAAGTAATCATTATATTCCTCTAAAGAAGCGAAATCTTCTTCTTTTTTGTTGTAATCTCGAAGTACCCGTTTACGAATGTCGACTTCTTTTTCGACGTTGGGATCTTCGAAAAAGTTGAACCCTGAAGTTACTTCGCCTGAGAGCAACTTGACATTCTGGGCACGATCCCGAGCCTATAAAAAGGAAATAACAAAACTGATTTTTTATTTGGGAAAAAAATGAACCTTTCAAAAATAATAATTCGACGCAGCTTTCGCAGAGGGAATGGCCGCAGACGTTCACCATCAATTTGAGGCTCGGATTCCGATATTTCGTCGTCCGACATCTCGGGCAAACTTGATCCTCCATTTCTTTCTTTTCTTAAATTTTAATCGCGAAAATCATCCACCTTTATGAGTAAACGAAAATGTAAAGAAGCAACAAACGATTTGCTGAAGTTGTGAACTATGAAGTAGTCACAGAAGGTTAACATAGTTGTTACACCTCAGTTTGGCCAACAAGATTTTTGCGACATTTGATTTTATCCGCGGTACCCAATATTTGAAAATAAGGTTTTAAAAAAAAAATTGATCTTAGAGTAAATTAACTCATAACTCGCGATTGTCAACAAAGTTATATTCGTACCTCTATGGTTAAAACGGTTGGGTAACCTGGTTGTTTAACGAAATTAGAACCTTTGTTTGAGGTTATATAAAAACAAGCCGGTCTAACGTTTGGGAATCGTATTTTAACTTTTGATTTGTGCTTATTTTATTAAAATCGTACCAAAATGTCGTACAAGGGTCCGCAAAAAGTTCAAAAAGTGATGGTTCAGCCGATCAACTTGATTTTCCGTTACCTCCAGAATCGATCGCGTGTCTGCGTCTGGCTCTACGAAAACGTGAATTTGAGGATCGAAGGACATATCGTCGGATTCGACGAATACATGAATTTGGTACTCGACGACGCCGAAGAAGTACACCTGAAGAGCAAGTCGAGAAGGACCCTCGGAAGGATCATGATGAAAGGCGACAACATCACCCTCATCCAGAACGTCAATCCGACCTCCATGGAGACCTCAGCTCCAGCTTAAAGAATTCTTTTTTTCTTTTTCTATTTTCCAAATTTTTCTTTTACTGTACAATATTAGATTAATAAAACGATTTTTTCTTCATACTTTTTGCTGATTCCATTAGGGTTTGACGGTACCTTCAATTTCTACAGCAAAATTTAACGAATTTAAAATTGCTCCTCCTAGAAACCCCCCAAAATAACTAATCTTATAGGTGGCAAGGAGCCAGGAATTTTAGGGTTTTTCTATTGGCCAAAAACACCCATTTTATCAGGCTTTAGTGTGTTTTTGACAGTTTCTTTTACCCAGAAAGTACACAACTTTCTTCTGCTATAGAAAAAAAGGGGGGATTGTGGGTTCTGGGGTTCTACAGCCATTTGCCCCAGAGAAAAGCCCTTTCTGTTGTGTCTCGGTCAAGAAAAACACCATCACATTTGGGGGGGGCTTTCTGCCCAGAAAACGCCAACTTTCTAGATATTTCAGCCAAGAAAAGCTGATTTAAGGTCTCATTCACCCAATCTGATTCATAGGAAAAAAACAATTTTAGTAAAATATTATGTATTCCATGAAAAATATATGCATTACATAAAATTTAAAAATATTTATTCATTTTACATTTTTGTCTTCTCTATCTCCTCAAATATTCCTGAAAAATTACAAAAAATTAACGTTAATTAAAAAAAATATTGAAGTTATACTTTTAATTATATTATTGACGGCTAAATCGTAGGCGTTTCTTTCATTTCGCGGACGACATCTCGCCCTTCATCGCAGGCGCGGGCCAAAACAGGATCCAAAGGAACAGCTCCCAAAAAAGGGACGGACATCTCTTCAGCCATTTTGGCCGCTCCTCCACTGTCCTTGGGAAATATCTGTGATTTGACCTTAAAAAAAATTAATTAATTAATAAATTTTTTTTTGTTTTACTTGGCATTTGGGGCAGACGAATTCAGACATGTTTTCAACAACACCTAAAATTCGAACGCCGACTTTTTTGCAGAAGGTTATTTCACGGCGGACGTCTGCTAAAGAGACTTCAGATGGTGTTGTGACGATTACGGCGTAACCAGAATCGCCCGATGATGTCAAATAACTTGTCGACGACAAATGTTCATCGGAAGTTCCAGGAGGAGTATCCAATATTAAATAATCTAAAGGATCATCCCAGTCAACTTCTGACAAAAACTGCCTTATCATCGCTTAAAAAAAAGTATTATTATTTCTTTTTAAATTTATATTTACTGTTTTTCTTTGGTCCTCTCCATATTACAGCATCATCCGCTGAAGATAAAAGAAATCCGATGGACATAACGCTTAAATTTTCTTCCACATACTAAAATATAAAATTAATTTTTTAAAAGTAAAATTTGAATAAACATACCAATGGACACCAGCCAGATCCGCTTTGATGGACAACTTCACCGATGGCGCCCATCATTCTTGGCTGCGATGGTCCGCAGATGTCAATATCAAGAACCGCTACCTAAAAAATAAATAAAAAATTTCTTTACAACAAAATATGATTTTTAGCATCAAATGCTGATTTTAACTTAAAGAAGTTATTGTGATACCCGACGTCGGGTTTTTGGGGAAGGGTCTTCCAGACCCCGGAGGGTCTATTCGAATATTGATCTTTACCGATCTCAACTTTGTCTGTGGTGCCGGCCGTCCGTCCGTAGCATTTTTTTCCGGAATACTTTACGGCCACAGTTTTCATCCGATTTTCACCAAATTTCATTTCTTCAATAAGAAACTAACGAGGGCGATTTTTGAATTTCGAAAAAATGGCGGAGATATGTCTGTTTGAAATTTTAAAAAATTCGCTGCGGCCGAACCGTTGGTCGATTTTCACCGAATTTTCACCAATTACTCCTTATATTTTTTACGATTTTTTGGTGTAAAAAAATTGCCACTTTTTAATTATATTTTTTTTAGTAGGGAGAAATTTCATACTTCTACCCATTACGAGAGGCACATCCGTAGGCCAAAGAGCCACTATTTCTACCTTGACACTTAAAAAATTTTCGAAAAAAAGAACTTAGAAAATTTTTCAGAATAAAAAAGCGCTAATTTAAAAAAGAAAACCCGGAAAATTTTTCGGAAAAAAAGAAAACTTCCTCTCCCTTATACTTCCCCCTCCGTTATACTTTCGTTCCTACACTTCCCCTCTGTTATACTTCCCCTCCTATATTGTTACTTCTCTTTAAGGAAGTTTTTGTTGGAAGCTCTTCAAACCAGTGCTTTTATTTAAGTTTCTCAAAGATAAAATATTGTATTACCCTCTGTGTACGGTTTTTGGGAAAATGTCATGGTTTATCACTTAACAGTGAGTATTGGTACATCTTTTTTCCCCATATTTTTTGGCCCTTTCTTTCATTTCTTTTTTCATAAAACAACGCTTTCTATAACTTTTGACCTTTTCTTGCTTTTTGCTTAAAAAATTCCATATTTCCAGTTGTGTTGGTCATTTTCCTCCATTTTTTTTTCTTTAAAGGGAGCTTATTTACCCAATTTCCAGGATTTCTCTCAATTTTTAAACCTGGTTACTTATCCTTTTACAAGATTTTTCTTGCAAAGATTATTATGTTTATGTCGATATTGATCTTTAGGTACAACTGGGTCAGAGGAGTAAGCCAGAGATGGGGTTTGAAATGTTCAAATCAATAAAAAGGAGGCCTCAGAATCAAGACACAGCCTGTTACAATAACTTTTTTTACCCCTTTCAATATTTACGCACTATAGGACATTCCTCGAATTGAAACGAACAAGGTAACTTCTTTTATTTTTCTTGGGTCCAAAATTTTGGGTGTGTTTGAAAATTTTCTCAGGAACTACTAGACCAGATGAATTTTCAGGATCACAATTTTTAAATAAAGACTAGTACCATCAAAATTTTTAACTTCCTCAAAGAAAAGTTATTGTCACACCCTCCAGTTCCACAAAATTTTAACCAAACACTCTTATTTCTAACAAAATTAATTTTTTTTTTAAATAGTAGGGAGAGCTTTGGGCTCTTCATGAGCTCTGGCTGGGTGAAGACTTACATTTTTTCCACCTGATTTTAGACAATTCCTTCAGACAAGAAATCGCCGTTTCATCAGATTATTGGGCATTTTACACAGCCTTTCTGCTGAAAAAAACTACAATTTATCTGATTTTCGGTATTTTTTCACTACATAAGCCAGGAAACACCATTTCTGGGCGTTTACATGGTTTGTTTTGGTGCAAAAGCACCAATGGGCTGCCAGCTCCACACCAGAATTTACCAAGAGCTAAAAATAATTTCTGCTACCTTCTTTTCCAGGTCCCGGACAGAACAAAAATTTTGCCTCACGCACGACATTCTCGCCCTCACAAGTTCCTCATCTAAAACCAGCCATTTTGTTCAAAAGAGTAAGTCATAATTAAAAATATTTACATGGATCCGGTTGTCTGGCTGCACCTGTCGAGCAGATATTCTGGTTCGGACAGCCTGCACAGGCCGATGATTTCCCAGCATTTTCACTCCCGGTCCCAGGACAATCTAAAAAACATCAAATTCAATAATTTTGATCAAAAAATTTTAAATTACGTTCTGGAGCGTTTGGGGAACGTCCGTCATGTTATTTCATAATCGAGTAATCAACCTTGAAACTGAGTGATAACTGATATCAGTCAGCAGTACCAACTTATTTCCCTTTTAAAACAGTGTTGCCTTCCTATTCCATTCATCATTCATTTCGTCTCTCATAAAGCATCAATAAGCAAAATGGTCTTTCAAACTCAAACCAAAATCATATGAGTTTTGGACTTTTGGATATAATTTTAGGCAAAAAAATAAAATTTGTAAATAAAATTTATAAGTTTGAAAATGACAGGAAAGACCGTTATGTATACAGTGGGTAGAGAAATATATTTTAAAAATGTATAGACGGAATATTTTTGTAGCAACTCCAACCGTGGAGCGCGGGAGCGGATGCATGGTGCCGCTCAACGGCCCACTCGTCGGCCTGAAAACCGCCCAATTTCACCAAACGGCCCGACCGCATCCGTGGCGTCCGACTCTCGGTTATGAAACGGTCGAATTACAACCATTGTATGCTTGAAGCAACTTTTAAATATGTGACGACATTTTTTTCAGAGTTTCGCAGACGATCACCAATCAAATAATGGACCCTTGTTTCACGCCCAAGGGAATGGCGACGGAACCGTTGAGGTTTCCTAACCTCGTTACAGGTTTCGACAGGAATCCTGCTCACGCAGCACGTGCAGCACTTTACACTAGGTAACCATAGTGAAAATTCTAGCGCTTTTGAACAATTTTGCTTTAGATATACACCGTATGAATGGTCTCAGGCTTCGATATCAAACTACAATGAGGCAGATACGAATAGGAATTTTTCAGAAAGGCTTAGATCCGACGCAGTTCGAATTATGAGGTGATTCTAATTATAGTTTTTCTGTAATGAACTTTTCTGTCCAGGATGACAGATGAAAAGACCTCAGCCGCTCAACGTGATTCTGGCCGAAGGCTCGGTGAGATTGAGACACCACATTTTGGCGAACGAGATCGCCAATGAGCTAGAAAAGATAATCACGGAGACGAACTTGCTTCTTGATACGAAAAGATCGGTCGAAAAAGCTCTTCAAGACTGCGAGCCGCCGCTGCATATAGCGCAGGAATGTCTTACCACCGTGAGCACCGTCAAGGGATCGACCTCGTACACGACCAACCAGAACAGTTCTATTGAAGGAAATTGAAAATTTACAGTCATGCCGAGAGAGATTGCTTGATATGAAGAAAAGTTGATGAACAGGTCTTTTACCATTTAAACATACAAGGAAGAACGAAAGAATGTCGCACCGCGCTCTTCCCGCTCACACAGCTTCCAGAATAGTAGGAATGAGGCATAAAAGAGGAAGCCGGCCTTCCAGAGCGGGGTAGCACATTCTTTCGTTCTATTCGCTCCTGACCTTCGCTTCCCGCTGCAATGCTTCCAAATAGGCTGAGATGGGCATCGTGTGCTTAGTTCATAGTTAAGTTTTTTTTAATCATTTTTAATTTATTTTTTAGTTGAGATCGAATAGAGCGTCGCAGCATGAATTGGAGACTGATGTACGGTCTAAGGAGTCTGCTTTAGCGATTGATAATGTCTGCCATCAACTAAATAATTTTTCCCGCGGCATTAATTATTATGGAGGCATCGAAAAGTACGATAATACGCTAACGACGCCGGATACGTGGTCGGAAAACTCGAACAGGATCGCATTGAGGTCGAAAAACGAGCGTTCGATGTCGACGCAGTTGCGATCGGACGCGGCCAACTTGATCAACGCGTGCGCGAACGAGATCTGGAACTGCTGGAACGATACGAATTCGTCTTTGGCACGTCGTTCAAACGAGGTGCTGGAAGCAAAAAACCGTTTACAGCAACACCTACACAAAGTCCAGCAGGAGATCTTCGACATCGAAAAGAGCATAGAGCTCATCCGGAAAGCGATAATGGACAAATCGAACCCGCTGAAAGTAGCGCATACAAGGCTCGAAGCACGCGCTCACAGGAAAGAAGTCGAACTATGCAAAGACGGTGCGCAGAACCGGCTTATTCAAGAAGTTCACGAAATCGGCGACACCATCGAGGTTCTGCACAGGAAACTTCAGGAAGCAGAAGCTCAACATCAACAACTCCTCATGACGAGATCTTCTTTAGAAAACGACCTCCATATCAAAGTCAACAGCGTTTTCATCGACCGCGAAAAATGTCTCGGGATGCGGAGATCCTTCCCATAACTGCCTCCATTTCTTATTGAACATCGAAAATCTGTAAAATAAATAAACCATTTGGAAAATCACCTTTTGCTTTTTTTGTTTGGTTTCTGCAAAGCTTCGCAGAAAAACCCGATTTTGGGGCGTTTAAGGCCTAACTTTCCCCCAAGTTTTTGGTTTCTTCGCTGTGCCAACATCATTTTTGGGTGCTTTCCGCAAATTTTGCAGCCCTTGAGGAAGAAAACTAAAACATTCCTAAATTAAGGCCATCGAAATCTGTTTTTTTTATCATATTGTTCTGAATCCGCATTAGCGTAAAATTTTTGTAAGAACGTTTTATGTCGAAAATGAGAAGAGCTAGTTCGAAACGAAGTGCCCAACCTTTTCAGTTTTGCCCCGAAGTTACTGCGTGTTCATCAAACCTACGTGAACGGCAGCACATTCGACGGCAGCGTCATCATCCATTTAGACGTAATACATTTTAAACTATACAGGCAATTACATTTCGAAACTAGATAATAAAGGAGACAAAATTGATGTTGATGTCAGCAAAGAATATCAAAGTGAAGAAGGCCATCTACGAGTTTCTTCCTCATCAAACCACCAGTGATAACGACCTACATCGACAAAGAATTGATCGTCCTAGAATTTGGGACGGTGCTCAAATTCGGCTGGGCAGTCCTCTCCATACATTACACCGGCTTAATCAACAATAGCGTCCTAGGCTTCTTCAAGTCCTGGTAAATAAATCACAATGGATAAACTTTCATTCTGTTTAGTCCAAACAACGTAGTTTTGAACAAAACGTCGCTTTCTGCCCGAAATCTTTTCCCATGTTGGGACAATCCTGCGATAAAGGCGACATTTGAAATTAGTGTATGCAGCACATTCGGGCTGCCTTGTCCAATATGGTAAAGTCTAAAAATACTCTGAAGCCTTAAGATCTTTTTGTAGCCGGTAGAATCGAGTGAAGACGAAGGAGAAGAGGTTCTAGTCAAGTTCTTTCCTACACTTCCAATTTCTGTGGATCAAGTCTCCATTTGTTTAGGTAATTTCAGCTTCATAGAAGCCGCACTGTCGAACGTCACCGTACGCGTGTACACGGAGCCTTATAAATGGAGTTGGGACGCTTCACATTGGACTGTCTAATGATCTGTGCAGAACTTTTCTTTTTATTTCGATATGAATTTTCCATTACCGAAATCGACGCTGTCATCGTCGATGATATAGTTTACGGTAAGGCGAAGCGCTGCTAAGTATGAATGAAAGGTTTTTTCAGAGTATTTGGAAAGTTGGGGTCTGCTAGTTCTACCTTCAAGGGTCGCTTTGATGAAATCCCATCAGAGTCTGAACAAAAAGAGAATGATTTTGAAAGCAATCTCGGAATGCGTCGCTAAACAATGGATTGGAAATTTGGTTACCATTGTAATGATCAAATATGAGCAGCCAGTAGGGAAATGGGACATGTTCCTATATCACTTCGCTCTTGACCTCTTGGACGAGAGGATCTTTTATGCCCCTTAGGGCTCACCAGTCACCCCTCGCCGACCAAGCGCGGGATAGTTTCAAGAGGAGGTGCACCCCGTCGAGGTATGCACCCCGAAGGGCAGGTCGTAACACTCACCAGGTCGCTACTAGTAGCTACCAAAGAGTCGAGGAAGGCAGACCACAACTCCGGCTTTGGTAGGCTTCCAGCTGAGACCCCTAGGGAATGGCCAATAAGGGTATGTTATCTACAAACAGCCACTACGAATCCAACCGCACGACCTCCTTAGGAAATCCCAAGGAGACGCCTACCCGTAGTTCAATAGTTTTAAGTGCCGCTGATCAGGCACCGAGAGGCCAGGCCTCTCTACCGATTTCGCCCATTGCCTGAGGGGCTGCGGAGTCGGTATCCAGAATGGGGGCTGGACGAGGGAAGGAAGGGGGGGGCCCCAACCGGAGGAAGAGGCGGTTCCCATCA
>JACGAQ010002470.1:0-40728 GCA_014119065.1 Orius insidiosus
TTTGTGGAGACGCCGAGAATCTTCTGAAAAATAACGAGATGTGGGAAATCGTTTTTTAGAAATTCCTTTTATATTGAAAATTATTTCGGGGACATCGGGATCCCCTTGAAATACTTGATGTTCCTTTGTAGTCTGTCTGGGCGAAGACTTTCATTTTTCCACCTCGATATTTATAAATAAAAAATTCTTATTGTTTAGTGATCTTTTTAAATTTTTACTGGAATATTAAAGTATATTGCAGTTATATGAGTAGATCATTATATTTTAGCCATTCAGATGTGCATATTAAAAATGATGAAGTCAACGGTTGGGTGAATCATAAAAATTAAGTCCCCCGCCCGTTTTTTTTTCTTGAAGATGTGAAAAATCTAAAAATTCCAGTAATCAAAGAGAGTTGAAATAAAAGTCGGGGCCCCCGGCGTAAGATGAGGAACGGAAAGTGAACGTGAAACAGGTTCCGTTCTTCTAAAGCAAGGCCGACGGTGAAAGTGGTCGCGAAGCCCGATCTTGACAGTGGGGCCAATGTCGCACATGTTTTGATCGTTATTAGCTAATGGACTGCTTCAGGAACTTCACGCCCCCCCTCCTTTTCTTTTTAAGTGTAATTTTCCCCTTTTAAATATATAAATCTCTGATAAAAACAGCTTTTGTAGAAATCTCCTTTTATAAAATCACTTGATATTCGGCTATTATCTCAGTCAGAAATAAGTACCGGCTTTTTTAAACATTCAGGCTTTTTATTTTGCGCCTTTTTATTCCATTCAGGAGGGGCCCAGGTGGGGCTTCTGCCATACTGCCTGCCTGCCTGTCAACGACACCGAGGAAAACCTACAAGGCAAAAACTAAAATAGAGAAGAAAGGTTTCTTTCGGCCAAATTCTGGAAAGCTCAAAAAGCCTAACCCTAAATCTACCTTTTTTGGATTAAAAAAAAGCCCTTTTCAGTGGATTTTCTGAAGTTTTTCTTCCGTGAAATCCCTTAAACAAAGTTGTGTGGTGTTTTTCCAGCTAAAAAAAAAACATTTTAAGTTCCTTAGTCACACCTTAGCCACAGGTTTCAACCGATTTTCACCAGATTTTCGCCAAATTTTTACCAGATTTTCGCCAAATTTTCTTTAGTCGGTGAAACAAGAATGTAACGAGAGCGATTTTTGAATTTCGACAAAATGGCGGCGATATGTCTGTTTGAAATTTTAAAAAATTCGCTGCGGCCCGTTCGTTGGTCCGATTTTTACCAATTACACCTTATATTTTTTAAGAATTTTTGGTGTAAAACAAATTTTCATTTTTTTACATTAATTGTCATTTTAGTAGGGAGAAATTTTATACTTCCACCCGTTACGAGAGGGACCTCCCTTGGGAAAAATTCCATTATTTTTACCTTGATACTTTTCGTAAAAAAACTGCAAATTAAATAAGGAAGTTAAAAAAAAAACTAAATTTTTCGGAAAAAAAAAACTTGTTTTTTTGTAAAAAAGAGAAAAAGATAATCTTTCGAAAAAAAAAATTCCCCTTCCGTTGTAGTTTCTCTCCTTTATACTTCCCCTCCTTGTAGTTTTCCCTTCCGTTATACTTTCCCTCCTTTATAATTCCGTTGTAGTTTCCCCTCCTTTATACTTCCCCTCCTTTGTAGTTTTCCCTTCCGTTATACTTTCCCTCCTTTATACTTCCCCTCCTTTATTCCCCCTCCCTTATACTTCCCCTCCCTTACACTTCCCCTCCCTTATACTTCCCCTCCTATATTACCCCTCCCTTATACTTCCCCCTCCGTTATACTTTCCCTCCTTCATAATTCCCCCTCCCTTATACTCCCCTTTATACTTCCCCTCCAATATTTTTACTACTCTTTAAGGAAGTTTTCGTTGGAAGCTCTTCAAACTAGTACTTTTTAAATGATTTTTTATTGACACATTCTTATTTACAATTTTACAACAGTTTTTATTATTGCAAGGAATGAGCGATTTACAATATTTCCTATTTACAACCTTTAAAATCTAAATCTTAATTAGTATGATAATTGGTACTTAGTTACAGCACGTTTGATGATATAGAACAATAAGTTCTATCACAATAAAATACTAGATATGTCATAAAAAAAAAATTTAAAATCTTAACAATTAATAGGAAAGTTATAAACACAGTTCTTCAATTTCGGATTGGGAACTGTGGTGAACGGTATTTGAGTTGGCACAATGATAAATGTAATGTTGCCCAGGCGTGTATTGCCCTCTGGATGAGTAGCGGACCCAACGGGTCGAACGGGTCGAATTATGGTTTAGGCTTCCGAATCTATGAAGCGTTTTGTCAAGATCGAGGCTGTCACTCCCGCCCGACGAGGGCGTCCATTTTCTCGACCGGAACGGAAACCTTTGCTGGAACTCCTGCTTGAATTTCTCCTTCAATAAAAATAAAATTTGAATACGTTAACCTTTTATATAAAATTGGAGAAATTAAGCATAACTCACATTGTAAATTCCGTAGATGAAAGGATTATAACATGAATTACTCATAGCAAGCCAATCACAGCAAAACCATAATATTTATATATTTGTACCTAAAAGTAAACAAAATTTTTTCTTTTCAATGAAAAAAAAAAAAAAAAAAAAAAAAAAAAGTAAGTACCCATTTATTTGTGGAAATATGTCTTGGAGGACGTTATAAGTTTGAAGAGGGAGCCAACAAATCGCGAAGAGCGCCACAACAATCACAAGCATTTTTATTACCTAGAAATAATTTTTTTTTACATTTTTCTCCGATTTTTATTACCTATGTAATCCGTAACGATGTTTTATTTACGTATATAACCAATAATGGAGGAAAAAATGACCATGATAACGGGTATTCACGACACGTTTCGGCTTAAAAAGCCTCGTCAGGTGAGCTATTCCCTCTATCACAATCATTGCCTGACGAGGCTTTTTAAGCCGAAACGCGTCGTGAGATACCCGTTATCATGGTCATTTCTTCCTCCATTATTGGTTATACGTAGAATAATTTTTTCTTTTAACTTAACCGAGAAAAAAGAGAAAAAAATAAAGCCCGCAGTGGGATTCGAACATACGACCTTTGGGGTTTTAGGCCTTACCTTCATGGAAGCCTTATTAGGGGATCTCGGTTCATATCTAACAGATTACCTTGGTTTGCTTTTTTCTTTTTTCCTCTTATTTTTACTGTAGTGCAAACTAGGAAGATAGGTTGACATTGAGGTAGCCTGTAAACTACTTGATTCAACCTAAATGCTTTTTTCTTCCTAATTTATGTGGTTGACATAAAAAAAGGAATGTTATTAAATTATAAAAATGTTACCTTCTTTTTGTTCCTCATGAGGTTGGCGTCTCTGGAATGTTGAGCATTCCCTGGAGCCCTCGAACCCCAGAGGCGAAGAGCCATCCGAGCGTATGCGTACGAAATGACACAAAGAGGTGTCAAATACTGTACGGAGACAAGAATCATTCTGTATGCCATCATGTGACTGTTTGAAAGTCTCGTGTTGCTACAAAAAGGCTTTGTGTAGACTCTTCCGACTGAAAAATCAATAGGGACTTAGAGTTTTTGGATTTGAAACTGCATACCTGGGTCGTCTTCTTCGACGTAGGTCACTTTGAGAGCGACCGCCATCGGCGTTGCCAAAATCGTTGCCAGGAGCCATATTGAACAGAGCATTACCTTAGCTCGTAATTTTGAAGGAGGGGCGCTAAAACATCAAAATGTCCTTTTTAATCTCATATAATGGAGACATAAAAAAGGAAGTAGAAAAGAAGAGAAAGAAGAAGAAAAGAAGTCACTCATTAAGGATTCTTTTTTAACTTCCTTAAAAAGTTATTGTAATACCCTCCACGTCGGGTTTTCGGAGAAGGGTCGTTTTGGTGTGAAAAAATTAATTTTTTTACATTACTTATCATTTCAGTAGGGAGAAATTTCATACTTCCAACCGTTACGAGAGGGACCTCCTTTGGGCAAAAATCCCATTATTTCTACCTAGATACTTAAAAAAATTTTCAACAAAAAAACTTGTAAAATTTTTAGAAAAAAACAAAAAAAAACTGCTAATTTAAAAAAGAAAATTTAGAAAATTGTTCGAAAAAAAATTTAAGAACTTGGAAAATTTTTGAAATAAAATTCCCCTCCGTTATACTTCCTATTCTTTATACTTTCCCTTTTTTTTTATACTCCCCCCCCCCTTTATTCTTCCCCTTCTTTTATACTTCTCCTCCTTTAGACTTCCCCCTCCGTTATTCTTCCCCTCCTTTGTACTTCCTCCTCCGTTATACTTCGCCTCCTTTATACTTCCCCCATATTTTTTCATCTCTTCAAACTAGTACTTTTGTCGATGACGAAGAAACATCATAGTTTTACTCCAACGTAATGCGGGCTTAGCATCAATGTTCAAAAGGCGCTCCAGTTTTCTTTTCACACTGATTTTTGTACATTTTCCACTAATCTTCGGACGAAATAACCACTGTTTTTACCCCATTTTGGGGATTTCCAAGGTAATTTTTCGGCCTGGAAATATTCATCATTTTTACTGGATTTTTTGGCGTCTTACAATTCTTTATACTTCCCCTTCCGTTATACTCCCCCCTATCCTTCCCCCTCCTTTATACTTCTCCTCCTTTATTGTTCCCCTCCTTTATACTTCCCCCTCCTATATTTTTACTTCTCTTTAAGGAAGTTTTCGTTGGAAGCTCTTCAAACTAGTACTTTTGTCGATGACGAAGAAACATCACAGTTTTACTCCAACGTAATGCGGGCTTAGCATCGAATGTTCAAAAGGCGCATTAGTTTTCTTTTCACCTGAATTTTGTACGTTTTCTTCTAATCTTCAGACGAAATAACCACTGTTTTTACCCCATTTTGAGGATTTCCATAGGCCTGGAAATATTCCTCATTTTTACTGTTTTCGCCGGCTACATCAAGCTTTTTTCTCGATTTTAGGGACAATAAACTACTTTTTTGTGTGATTTTCTTCTTACTTGCCATTAACATTAAAAATCCACCTGAAAATTATTTTAGACTTTTTAAATTCAAGTAATAAGAATTAGAGATAAAATGAATGTTTTTCAAATAGATTAAATTTATTGAAGAGACATAGTTAATGGTTCGCTGCTCTTTTGTAACCTAATTTTATAATGATTGCTCAAATAATTAGAGTTCAAAACAATTTGAGTGTTTTACTCGAAAATAATCAGAAGCGTGACTTTATTGGGCATAGCTTATGTCAAGCCGGACGGAAATTTTCCGATAAAACTCTCCAAGGGTTTTCCGTTAAACGAAGGCAGCTCCCATTATTAATAACGCATTTTGAAAATTAGACTGCGTTATAATTTAAAATGTTATCGAAAAATTAAGAAAGTTCCAAGCATTCGCCTTAAGAAAGCAGCTTAATTAAATAACTTACCCAAGTCGTTAATAACGGACAAATATTGAGGTGGGGAAAAAAGATTCTTGGAATTTTTTTTTACATTCATTTCTAAAAAACTTTTAGTCATAGAAGTCGAGATATGGACGGTTTTTTAAGAAAAAAAAAATGTTAAAATATTTATTGTTAAAATATAAAAAAAAAAATGTAAGAAGGTTGGAGGAATTCTTTTTTAATAAAATGTTTATATTTTTTCCAGAGGAGTGGTGTGAATAAAAAGAGCCTTGATTAGCTCAATTTTAATTAGTAGAAGTTAAAAAAAATCTGAAGCTTTTTATTTCAGTTTTAATTACAATAAAACTTTGTTTGCGTAATTTCCAATCTCACGAAAACAACAAAAGTTCCTTTCCGTTAGAAAGCGCTGTCATTTATTATTTTCTTCACAATGAATATTTAATAAAGAAAATAGTGATTAATTTTGTTTTTTATGTAAAAGGCTGTAGAGGATCTTAATTTAAAACGTTTGACTGACAAGGCTTTTGAGACGTTTCGTCTTTTGTTAAATCCACTTTCGAAATCTCGCTCTTCTGTCGCGGAAAAAGAATAAAAAATTTCGTTTTTACTTTTAAACAGGAAGGTTTCTTGGGTATTTTACATATGGAAATTTTCCCGAGGATATGTTAGGGGAGTGAGGATAATAAAAGTGAACAGGAGCTGGTTAAGGGTTCCGACTTGAAACTTAATGGATTCACCTAAACTCGACGCTAAAATGTCTTTACAAGGCCAAATTGTTTAGATTTAAACGTTGAAAAATAACCCTTTTCTTCAGCTAAACGTTTATTTTCAACTTGGGTTTTCACCTCCTTGAAAAACAGAAAGTTCTTTAAAAGATTACAAAGTTTAGAAAATAACACACAAAAAAGTTTTTTTCAGATTTGACTTAAAATTTTTTTAGTTTTGCTTACCTGAGGGGGTTGAGGACAGCTCGGTGTCTATCGACGGCGATTGCTGTCAACGTAAAAACGCTCACGTTTACGCTCAGGACTTGCACGAACGGGCAGAAAGGGCACATGAAGTCGGGAAGGTTCCATCTTTGCAGCAGAGCGGCTTGAAACTAAATAATAAATTAAATTAATCATGATAGACTGTATCGTTTTTAAGCGTTCCTTGAAACTCTCTTTTCCCCAAGGATACCTTGAACTTTTTCGATCTTAACAGTTATAAGTGAAAATCAAGAATTGTGACGATATAAGCCAAAAATCAAATCAAGTGCATCCAGCTGATCCAAATCCACTAATTTTTTCAGCCATCGAGGAAAATGTAGGAAAAATTATGTGTTTTTTTTGGGGGGGGGGGGACCGATGGCTGAAAAAAGTAGTAGATTTGGACCAGCTGGATGCACTTGATTTGATTTTTGCTTATATCGTCGTGCCTATGCGTTGGAGGACTCTTAAAGGCTCTTGAAAGGGGATAATTTCTTTCACTCCCTTCATTTTCATCAATCTTTGTAAAAGGATTAATACGAAACTATTCATCGGATTTTCTCATATAATATGTTTTTGGAAAGAACTCGTCAAAACCTACAAAACTGCCAGCGGTTTTTTGGAAAAAATTTTTTGGTCGAAAAGTCAGTTTTCCATTTTCCAAAGGAAAACTTTTTCGGAAAAACTGCTCCCAAGGCCGCATAGATATTCCCGAACTATCGAGAATTAGCTTTTGTAAAAAAATTTCCGACGCTTTTTAATGCTCAAATATAGGAAAGTAATTTTAGGGGCGAAAGCGCTGCTCTTGTTTTTGAAACAATATGCTCCGGCGGTATGATCCCCTTTAATAGCCATCTTGAAAAAACCACTCAGCCTTATGTTTATTGATGGGGAAATAAAAAGTAAACACGGAATGTTTTTAGGGAGGTATATGTTAAAAATATTTCATCTTTCTCTGAAGCGGATGGTTTAAAAATTGGAATTCAAAAATAAATAATAAAATACAATGGAATTTATTTATAAGTTCTATCCGACGTTTTGAATTATTCAATCTTTTATTCCGTATATGAGTGAGGGATTTTCACGGATTTTCAGGATATAAACGTTAAAAAAAAAGGTTGAAAAAAAATCTGAAGTCCTAGTTGTAAACATTTGCTTATGATTAAAATCACCGGGATCCGCTTTACAATAAAAAGGGCTGAAAAGAGAATTCATGGAATTCGAAAAGGAAGTTTTTTTGAATAGTCCGGCTAAAAAAGGTTTGATTGCGGTTGGAACGATTCTCGTTGAATATCCAGGTGCGATCAGAGGAACTTATTTGTACAAGACTCTCTTGATGCCTTTTCCCTACAGCAAACTCCATCTCAGTCAAATGCTTTTCCCAGAAAAAAAATTACAATAGAGCAAACTTTTTATATATATTACGAATAGAAAAATTGAAATGGCCAATCGGCTATAAAAGGGTTTTCTTTGAGCCTGATATTTTTTTTATACGGCTGATCGGAGGCGAATACTAAATGGCTTCGTTTCTTTTGAGAATGCCTCGAAAAGCAAACATCGGAGGTAATATTGTGTGGAAGGGATAACGTCAAAAAAAGGTTTCTTTTCGTACTGACCTTTTATCGAGAAAATATTTATTACAAATAACACTCACGCAATATAAACTCCATTTTCTTTTCTGAAACATCTCTAATTCTCTAAAATGTTTATCTAGCACTTAGTAATTGTTGAATTTGTTGAATTATTTGTTTAAAAAAAAATGAAAGAGTTTTCAGATTTAATCTACTGAATTCGTCCTCTCTTTTCCTCGAATTTATCACTTAACTTTCTATTGTTAAAAGTTTAACTTTGATAAATAAAGTTTTGTGTTAAAATTCAATTAAAATAATAGCTTTTTAGGGGATTTAGATGTTTTTATATGATTTTTTTTTCGTTTCTAAATTGAAGATTGACGTTAATCTTATTAAGGAGGAAAATCTTTCTTACTTTCCGGTCCTAAACGTGTTCTATAGGTGACAAGCTTTACCACTCGAGTGACGCCGGGAAGATGGATTTTCTGCGGGGGAGGAGGAAAAAAACGAGTGAATTTCTAGTGTCTCTACACGATCGATATTGTTCCCACGTTGATTGTCTTCGGGGGCTTTTATCCTCACAGAATCCTAGGATATACCATTAGCTTCTTCAAATACAATAAGCCAATCTGGATTTCCGTTTTTCTTGCTTTTCCAATTGGGGACAGATTCTTCCGACAATTTGAACGTTGTCTGTGAGATCGATGATGAGACCTCGACAAATATTTGGGCCCGAAAAGATGTTTTTCTCTGAAATTAATTTTTAAGGCGAAAGGTGGCAAGAGTGGAGATTTTCAGTGAGACAGAAGATACAAGAAGAAGCGAGAAAGAAAATCAAAATTTAAAACTAGTCTCACTCGCAGAAAAATGAACCGATTTTAATTCCAAAAATTGAAATGAGCATAGTTCCAACATAAGATTTCTGGGTCGATCTTAAAAATTTAAATTATGGCACCAAAATCCAAATTTTGGTGCCAATTTTTTTATTTTTGACAAGTATGAAAAAAGCAGGTAACTGTAAGAATCAGGACAAAATTCTGAATCTAACGCCGTTGGAAATTTTAAAATCGGTTGAAAATTGGCGTCAGAAAGCTAGGAATGGGAATTTCAAATGTGTGACCCCATAATTCACCGTCAAATTTGACGTCCTATTCCATCTGCGCATGCTCCTGGAGTTTCAAACCAATTTCAGGTTGGAACAAAGCTATTATAAATTCGCGAATCCTTCTTTTCATAAAAAAGGGACCAATCCCCCCTTGAAATCGACATAAGCGGTTTTGAAAGGTTCCTCCATATAAAAGTCATGTATTCTACCTAGTAGCTTCGGGGTTCAATTTCTTTAAAAACCCTAATTTCCTTTTCATAAAGATAAATTATCTTCATGAAGGGGAATTCTGCCCGAGTATGGAGGAGTTTATAATAGAACGACATCTAATATTTATGACATTCAAATTTATTTCGTCAATTTCAACGTCAGATTCGTGTTCTCCCACAATGGGATATTAATAGGTTTAGGGAAAATAGTTTTCAAGACTTCCTAATTAAAGATGAAAACCCTATAGGCTGCTTAAAAAAATTTCAGCCAATTAAAAATAAGGATAATTTCCCTTTTTTTATCAGAAAAAAAAAAATGAAATACAAAAGATTGATTAAAAAGTGTAGAAAATTGTGAAGAATTTAAACATTTTCATTTAAATTGAAGGCTTTGAAAAGTTTCTTACCACGATTTATTCAATAATGAAGGTAATTTAAAAAAAAATGAAATGCACGATGAGAAGATTATTGAAATTAAGCTTTTTAGGATTAAAAAAACTTTTTAGCGCTATAGGTGGATTAGTTTTTTTTTTTTTTGAAAAAGGGGTTGTTTTTAATACCTGAAAGGGTATGGCGAAAAGTCCGATAACGATATCAGCGAGAGCCAGGTTAGCGATAAAACAATTCGTGACGTTTTGCATCCTCCGGCTCGTAGCGACGATCCACATTACGAGGAAGTTTCCGACGACGGCAACCACAGAAATCGTACCGTAAAAAACCGAAAGCAAGACGATTATCCCGGCAGGGACTTGATAAAGACCTGAAAATAAAGTACTGGTTTGAAGAGCTTCCAACGAAAACTTCCTTAAAGAGAAGTAACAATATAGGAGGGGGAAGTATAACGGAGGGGAAGTATAAGGAAGGGGAAGTATAAGGGAGGGGGGAGTTTTTTCGAAAATTTTTTTAAGTGTCAAGGTAGAAATAATGGGCTCTTTGTCCTACGGATATGCCTCTCGTAAGGGTGGAAGTATGAAATTTCTCCCTACTAAAAAAATAATAATTAAAAATTGGCAATTTTTTACACCAAAAATTCTTAAAAAATATAAGGAGTAATTGGTGAAAATTTGGTGAAAATCGGACCAACCGTTCGGCCGCAGCGAATTTTTTAAAATTTCAAACAGAGATATCTCCGCCATTTTTTCGAAATTCAAAAACTGCCCTCGTTACATTCTTCTTGACCGGCTAAAGAAAGTGTGAAAATAGGATGAAAACTGTGGCCGTAAAGTTTTCCGGAAAAAAAAAATGCTACGGCAGGACTGACGGACGGCCGGCCGGAACCACAGACAAAGTTGAGATCGGTATAGATCCATATTCGAATTTACCCTCCGGGGTCTGGAAGACCCCTCCCCAAAAACCCGACGTGGAGGGTATCACAATAACTTCTTTAAGGAAATTAATACAAGCTACCTCAATGTCAACCTGTCTTCCTACATTAGATTGCAGAAAATATAAGGGGTGAAAGAGAAAGAAGTCTAATGTAAAAAAGACCCAGAACGAAGGTCTCTAATCAATACGGCTTCTACATCGCGGTTGAGCCCAGAAACCCCAAGGTCGTAGGTTCAAATCCCACTGAGGGCCTAATTTTTTAAAAATCTTTTTTTTCTCAATTTGCTCCGCCCAATAAAAAATTAACATATTTCAAAGTTTCAAAGGCGTTTTGAATAAATTGAACCGTAATTGAATCCGAGAGGTAAAACAGGAAATTGAAATTGACCCGAAGCTTCCACTATCGGAATAGTTTGACTTACAAAGCTCCATTTAGTTCAATAGAGAACTAATGAAAATCCCTTTGAAGGTTCATACGAAATTTTAATATGCGCTTTGTATCTTAAAAAACTATTTTCCACTTACTTTCTTCCGGGTCGTATCCTGGATAATAGAGAATCGTGTGATTCCCATAAATCCACGTACAGTTTGCATTCTGTGGTCCTAATTCTCCTTCGAAGTACGTACAGTTCATCTAAAAAATAAAATTTCAATCTTTTTGTTTGCATTTTTTGGGGGGTCTTATTGTTGACAAATTGCTCGACCCCCGGAGCTTTTTTTAATCACACGTTTAAGTGGATGGTGTTGAAAATAAAACGCGATATTCACTTTAAAATGGAAGTAGGGGGTCGAATAAATCACGACTTTGTAACACAACACGTGTTTAATTACTGAACTAAACAAACGGGTACCCCCTTAATTAGGTACGCGTTTCTCTTTAAACCGGCGGAAAAAAAGGATCGAATTTCACACTGACGTGTTAATCTCAACTTGAATTTATACAAATTAGAGAAATCGCCCAAAATGGAAATTAAATTAACGAATTATTCGTAAAATGGAATTTCATGAACAATAGCATTGAATTTTTGATGACTTCATTAAAGAGTGTTAGCTGAAAGGGACCAACAGAATTTTATTTATACCGAGAAAACTTACAAAAAAGTACTAGTTTGAAGAGCTTCCAACGAAAACTTCATTAAAAAGAAGTAATAATATAGGAGGAAGAATTATAAGGGAGGGGGAAGTATAAGGGAGGGGAAGTATAAAGGAGGGAAGTATAAGGGAGGGGGAAGTTTTTGTTTTTTGTTCTAATTTTTTTTTCTCAAAAAAAATTTTTTTTTTCGAAAAGTTTTCCAAGTTTTTTAACTTCCCTTTTTTTTTAAATTCTCAAAGTTTTTTTTAAATTTTTCGAGTTTAATTTTTTTCGAAAAATTTTCCGAGTTTTTTTTCTGAAAATTTTTTAAGTTCTTTTTTTTCGATAATAATTATTAAGTGTATAGGTAGAAATAATGGGATTTTTACCTAGAGAGGTCCCTCTCGTACGGCGTGGAAGAGTTAAATTTCTCCCTACTAAAATAATAATTAATTTAAAAAATCATAATTTTTTTTACACCAAAAATTCTTAAAAAATATAAGGAGTAATTGGTGAAAATTTGGTGAAAATCGGGCCAACTTCAAACAGACATATCTCCGCCATTTTTTCGAAATTCAAAAATCGCCCTCGTTAGTTTTTGTTCACCGACAAAAAAAATTTGGTGAAATCTGGTGATCTACCACAGTTTAAAATTGGTTTGAATCTCCTGGAGCATGCGCAGAAGGATTTGGACGTCATATTTGACGTCGTTTATATCGTTAGTACGTCAACTCTGAAATCAAATGACGTCATATTTGACGTACAAATCCTCCTGCGCATACTCCAGAACTTAAAACAGTTTCAAAATGGTTTGAAACTCTTGGAGCACTCGCAGAAGGATTTGCACGTCAAATTTGAAGGGGCCAACGATTTGAATGACGTCAAATTTGAAGTGGAAATCCTTCTGGGAATTCTCCTGGAGTTTCTAACTGCTGTTGGAACAGAGCTACTATTTGGTGGTCTCTCAAGGTCATCTGGGAAATCTGAAAACTTAAGAAACCTAGGGAAACACAAAAATTAGGCCTTAGTCAAAAAGGTCGTAGCAGAACAAAAATTTCGACAGAAAGCTCTCCGCCATTTTCGCGAATTTCAAAAAAATCTCTTGACATTTTGAAGATTGAAAAAGGAAGATTTTGTAAAAATTTGAAGAAAAAGCCCTCCTAAAGTGCTCGGAGAAAGAATACGACCGAAAACCATATGATCGGAAAAGATTGTTGGGTATTACAATAACTTCTTTTTGAGAAATGAAACAAAGAAAACATTGAGCTCTATTTTTGTGTTCAAGACAATTTGATAAAAACCTCTCACGAGAATGAACCACTGGAAAAAAGTTTTGTTTGAAAAGTAATTTGTCGGATGTTTCTTTCAGGATTCTCTTGAGAAACTAAGTAGGAAAACACGTGCTGTCATTCCATCTCAATCGTACTAATTTTAGCTCTCACCTAAATTTTTAAAGATATTCGATTAATTCTTTTTCTCCTTACTTTGCTCGAAATTGCACTTTAAAAAAGAATTCTGAAAATATTTTTAAAAGAGCTTGATTTTTTAAACATGCAAATGATTGATTCAAAATGCTTATCGCTCAATAACACCTTGACTTTTCCTAGGGGAGAGGAAAAAATCCTTCCGTCTATAAAAGACGCAGAAAGTTTTATGAGATGAAATTTTTTTTTTTTTTATTATGGACTTTTTTTGGGGCTTGTTTACCTTCTAAAAGCTTTAAAAAGAACAAAAATTAGGGAGAAAAATGCGGAAAAGCTCTTTTTAAGGCTTGATCCAAATTATGAATAAAATTGACTGACGAAAACTTCCTTAAAGTTGGGTAATTCATTATTTTGACATCCTTGGTATTGAAAATTTGATGTAGATACGACCGCTAGAAAGTAGCTCCTTACTCAACATTTTAGGTAGACAGATATCCGCCATTTTTCCTCAATACATGGAGGGTACAACAATAACTTCTCTTTGAGGAAGCTAAAGCAACATCCTAGGTTGGAATGTTGTATTTAGGAAAAGGATCTCGATTTTGAAGTGTCCTTCAGCGGAGGAATCGTTTAAAAGCGCAGCTTCCTTCTTTCCCACTCCCACACCGTTCGAAAATAAAAGTATATCGACAAACAAGGGAAGTAATGTTTCAAGTCGTACTCTTTTGAGTGAACACAAAGTGCCTTTTGAGGAGCCCTTAACATGATTCGCCTGTAAAACTAACATCTCAGCTTCGTAAACAGCGCTGGAAACTTTACCTCCTTCAAGTTGAACCCCCCACCATCCTCTGATTCTCGTCGGACTTTGATGTTCCCACGGGCTAATAAACCTTTCAGAATATCTGATTTTTTAATTAATTTTTCTTGTCTTATAAATTTAATTTTGGCCTTCGATTGTAGACTTAATCAAAAGCGCTGTTACATCCCTTAGCCGGAAATTAAAATTGGCTGTTAGTCTCAAGTTCTGTAGAGATTAAGCTAAAATTTTCAATAATCTTTATGGAGAAAAGATTATTCAAATAATTAACCAATAATGGAGGAAGAAATGACTGTGATAACGGGTACCTCACGACGCGTTTCGGCTTAAAAAGCCTCTTCAGGTGAGCTATTCCATCTAGCATTCCCTCTATCTGGTCAGGTGAGTGGCTCTATCTCTTGGAGAACGGCGGCGGCGGTGAGCTTTAGGGAGGCGGTTTGATTCCGGCTTCCCGCTGTATCCACTAAATCTCTCGGAGATAGGTTCACAGTGAAAAGATAGAAATGATTGTGATAGCCTGACGAGGCTTTTTAAGCCGAAACGCGTCGTGAGATACCCTTTATCACAGTCATTTCTTCCTCCATTATAGGTTAAATATTTGATAGTAAAATCACCCCCATTGCGGAATACACACGCAATAATAATTCAACGCGTTAGTTCTAACTCCGGCTATCTCATTTTTCCTAGGTTCTTAGGAGAGCAAAAATACGGATTAATTTCTCGTTGGAATCAATGCATCACCTGTTGGCTAAATCGTGAACTACGCATTTTCCGTTGGTAATAGGATTAAACTACCAACGGAATTCGACTTTAAAAAATTTTAAATTTTTAAAAAATTTACCATCAGAAACAATGCCAAACTCAAAATTATTGATAAAAAATGAGATTAGAACTAACGAGACGAATTAAAATGAAAAGGTAGAGTATTGCCACGGCAGCAACCTGTCTTAAAAATTAAAAAAACCAAAAATGAAATGGTGAGTGGCTCTATCTCTTAGAGAACGGTGGCAGCAGCGGGCTTTAGGGAGACTGTTTGTTTCCGGCTTCCCGCTTTATCCACTAAATCTCTCTGATATAGGGGCACAGTGAAAAGATAGAAATGTGATAGAGGGAATAGCTCACCTGAAGAGGCTTTTTAAGCCGAAACACGTCGTGATGTACCCGTTATCAGTCATTTCTTTCTCCATTATTTGAATAATATTTTCTCCAAAAAGATTATTGAAAATTTTAGCTTAATCTCTACACAACTTGAGACTAACAGCCACAGTGAAAAGATAAAAATGATTGTGATAGAGGGAGTAGCTCACCTGACGAGACTTTATAAGCCGAAACGCGTCGTAAGATACCCGTTATCACTTTATCACTTAATTATTTGATTATTCCTGATATTTTCCCCACTATTCTGGAAGTTTTCCTCAGTTTAGAAACCCATTTTTATCGTATTTCACGCAATTTTTGAGGAATTGTCTCGTTCGTCTTCTTCAAATTCCCTTGATCTACATTTTTTCTAAACGACAATCATTTCCCCTTCAATTTCTTTTTCGCTATGAATGTTCAATTCCCATACTATCAGTAAATCGGATATAGGAATTCCTCTTTGAATTTCGAGGTTTCCTATTGAAAACAAAGTAGATTTTTTTTTCACTCTTCTCTCAGCTTTCAAAGCGACGGGCGTCAATGTATCTTCAGGCCACAAGAGGATAAAATATAACTCAAACGGGATTTACCACATAGAAGACTAATGCGACTTCAAAATTTATTTTATTATCAGGCTTTTTGTAATCTTTAATAATAAATCAAGTTTTTATTTAAATTAATAGCTTATAACGTCAAATCTTAATGAAGAATGGAGATTAAATAAAAATGAGGAGATAGTGACAAAAGTTTAAACTTCACAAGTTTGCCCTCGAGTTTCCTCGCTAAACTGCCTTCGTTAATAATATAATTTAAACAATGTGCTAACTGCGTTGAACTCAGTATTTTTTTCTTATACTCTGTATAAAAAGACATTTCTTTTGTCAATAAACAATTTTTTTTGATCCAAAATCTCAAAATTTGGTGGTCAAAAAATTGTTTCGTCACCAATCATAAAAATATTCTTACAATCAGTTATGAGTACGCTTTACAAAACTAAAATGGGAGGATTGAGGATTCCACTTCTGATATAGGCTATCCCACTTCAGATATCGTTTATCCCACTTCTGATGTTGGTTATCCCACTTCTGATATCGGTCATCCCCACTTCTGATATCGATTATTTTACTTTTGATACCGGTTATCCCACTTCTGAAATCGGTTTTCCCACATCTGTTACAAGCGTGTTACATTTCTGATGCAATTTTTTTCCACTTTTGAAATAGGCTATCCCACTTCTTATATCTTCTATCCCACTTCTGATATCGGTCATCCCACTTCTGATATAGGCTATCCCACTTCTGATATAGGCTATCCCACTTCTGAGGATAGAGGATTCCAGAGGATTGAGAGATTCCGCAAATTTTGATTTTTTATCGCCTTGTTTCTCTTATGTTCTGTCTCTCCGAAAAACTTCAAAATTGTCCTCTTCCGTAGTAAAAGTTAAATAAAAAAAATGTCTTCAAACATACATCGAAGTTTCCGGGTTTTTTTCCCGTTCAGTTATCTCTTTGTCAACACTCCTCATATTTATCCGAGCCCTATTATGGTGAGAGGGAAAAAAAATTGTTGTTACCTTTTCGAAAAATCTGAGGGGTTTCCATGTTGGAATTAACAAAGTGGAAAATATTCGGACACGTAAAGAATGCTGTATAGAATTTTTCGTTCAATATTTACGTATGATGAAATTCTAACTCTATTTCGTTCTAAACTCTGAGCGAAAGGGAAATTAAAAATACACTTGAATAAGGATGAAAACCAGAAGGAAATCCGAGTTAGACGCTAAATGAGCTACGTGTAGCAGGTGGTTGTAATTGAGTCGCTATGAAGGTCACTTTTATCCTAACGAATTTTCGACTCCTCGCACAACCACTCACTCTTTTCCTTGTCATTTTTATTGCTTCTCATAATTGCTTTATATATCAAAGGTTTCTTCATGAAAATTAACTCGAATTTTTATTACACGAGTAACGTATAGTTGACGATATAGGGAGCGATATGATATCGGTTATCCCACTTCTGAAATCTGATGCGATTTTTTCCAATTCTGATATAGGCTATCCCACTTCTGATATCGTTAATCCCACTTCTGATGTTGGTTATCCCACTTCTAATATCGGTCATCCCTCTTCTGATATAGTTTTTCCAACAAATGTTACATGTGTGTCACATTTCTGATGAAATTTTTTCCCACTTCTGATGTTGGTTATCCCACTTCTGATATCGGTCATCCCACTCTACTGATATCGATTATCCCACTTCTGATATCGGTAATCCCATTTCTGACATTGATTATGCCACGT
Organism: Orius insidiosus; assembly: GCA_014119065.1. NCBI lineage: Eukaryota > Metazoa > Arthropoda > Insecta > Hemiptera > Anthocoridae > Orius > Orius insidiosus. The sequence continues at coordinate 17,302 of JACGAQ010002470.1, forward strand.
CTGATGTTGGTTATCCCCATTTCTTGGTTGTTAATCCCACTACTGATATAGGTCATCCCACTTCTGATATCGGTTTTCCCACTTCTGATATCGGTTATCCCATTGCTGATGTCGGTAATCTGTAACAGAGAGGCAGGAGCTAGGATAGGCAACCAGCTTAGCTCGTCCCTGGTAAAGCCACCCCCAAGGGACTCTCAGTGTAAGGAGGGGGCAAAAGGTGTGAAAGGCCCCAAATACTGAGAGTTCAGGGAAAACATACCCCTAAAAATAAGGGGGTGGGGAGAGAAGTGAAATCGGGGACAGAAGCCTAAGACTCGAGCCAATTCTGACCCTGCCCTCTGGAGAAGACACCGACTGTTCCGCCACAAGGTAATTTTTGCATATGTTGAAAATCCGAGACCATTCGCTCAAGACTAGAGAAAAAGAGAAATATAAACAGAGATTCGAAGAGAAGGTGTTTTATTTAGCTACGCCCTAATTATTTTAAGTAGCCACGGAGGGGAGATATCCTAGGGTTACAAATCCCACTTCTGATATCGGTCATCCCACTTCTGATATTAGTTATTTCACTTTTGATACCGGTTATCCCTCTTCTGAAATCGGTTTTACCACGTCTATTGCAAGCGTATTACATTTCTGATGCAATTTTTTTTCACTTCTGATATCGTTTATCCCACTTCTGATCTTGTTTATCCCATTTATGATGTTGTTTATCCCACTTCTGATATCGTTTATTCCACTTCTGATAATGGCTATCCCACTTCTCATATCGTTTATCCCACTTCTCATATCGATCATCCCACTTCTGATATCGGTAATCCCACTTCTGGTATCAGCTATACCACTTCCGATTTCTCAAAATAATTAGAATCCATTGAAGATTTTTTAAAAACTAGGTTGAACTGAGGTTTGAACTCTCAGGGGTTGTGAAGCCAAAAACATCACAAAAATGTTATTTTAAATTCCGAGAATATTGCCCTATCACAACAGGAATCTAGGTTAATATCATCAAATAAAAAAATATTTAAAATATGCCTCAAAAAATTAATTTCTTCACTATTTTATTAGTAGGTATTAAAATTTTTTACTCACATGCTGAGTTTCTATTAGAATTTAGAAAATAATTACTTTTAATTATTCTCTTCTACGTTATAGAAAACAATGTTTTAGAACAAACTTTTATAATTTCGTTTTCCCCTCGACATTCTACTGCATGAAAGAACAACCATAAACAATACTCTTCTTTGTTACAGCTTAATATAAGCACGAATTTCGTCACGCGAAAGAGGGCAATAAATCATAAAAAAACGCTTGTTTTTAACAAAAGCTTTTGAAAATTGACTTTGACTTTTAAAAAAAATCTGGAGTTTGTATTCGGGATTCGTTAAAAGTTCCTGTTTGGACCTATGAATATTTCAAGTTAGGAAGTGGATTTTGGAGTAGGGAAGCTTAAGTTCGGAAAAGGCGCCTTATCTATTCTGGGATAAGCTTCGAAAGAGTGTATTGCGGTGTTGCTCCCAGATTCGTCGAATTAAGGAAGCCAAGAAATAAAAAATTGAAGGAACGAAACTTTTACCTGATTTGTAAAGAAGTCCTGATCGTCCATCCTTCCACGTCCATCTCTGAAAAAGAAAAGGATAAATATTTTTTTTCACCAAATTAAGACTCAACAGAGCGAAAGAAAAATTGACGGTTGAGATAACAGAGATTGGAATAGAGAGAAAAAAAATTTTTTTCCTCCCGGTATCGTCGAAACAATAAAGATTTTCCTTTTGTTCTGGTGCCTCATTTACTGTTATAAAAAACTGATGTTCAAAGTCATATCTTGAAAGCGACCATTTCGCTTAACAAAGCTGTCGTGCGGGTCCATTTATAAATGTCAACAATCCGGCGCGAATTCTACGTTATGTGGGGCTTGCGTACTTTCATACTTTTATTATTTACTGCGAAGATAATAATGATTCCGTGGGCCTAAACTTCCTATTTTACGAAGTTTCTTGTCCTGAAGAGAGGGAAAATCACCTTGAGATATCGGTCATCCCACTTCTGATTTCGGCCATCCCACTTTTGAAATCGGTTTTCCCACATTTTAACTTTCTTAAAGAAGTTATTGTGATACGTCGGATTTTTGGGGAAGGGTCTTCCAGACCCCAGAGTGTCAATTCGAATGTTGATCTCAACTTTGTCAGTGGTACCGGCCGGCCGTCCTTTTTCCGGAACACTTTACGGCCACAATTTTCAACCGATTTTCACCAAATTTTCATTAGTCGGTGAACAAGAAACTAACGAGGGCGATTTTTGAATTTCGAAAAAATGACGGAGATATGTCTGATTGAAATTTAAAAAAAATTCGCTGACCCTTTGGTCCGATTTTCACCTTTTCACCAATTATTCCTTATATTTTTTTAAGAATTTTTGTGAAAAAAATTATCATTTTTTACATTAATTATCATTTTAGAAGGGAGAAATTTCACTCTTCCACCCGCTACGAGAGGAACCTCCCTTAGGCAAAAATCCCATTATTTCTACCTTGATACTTAAAACAATATTCGAAAAAAAGAACTTAAAAAAATTTTCAGAACAAAAGCGCTTTAAAAAAGAAAACTCGGAAAATTGTTTAAAAAAATATTCGGAATATTTTTCGAAAAAAAAACCCCAATAAAAAAAAGATAACTTAATAAATTGCAAAAAAAAAAAAAACTGAAATTTTTGTGAAAAAAAAAAAACTTCCCCCTCCGTCATACCTTCCCCTTTGTAATACATACTTCCCATCCCTTATACTTCCCCTCCCATATACTTCCCCTCCCATATACTTCCCCCTCCATTATACTTCCCCCTCCTATATTGTTACTTCTCTTTAAGGAAGTTTTTGTTGGAAGCTCTTCAAACTAGTACCTACTTTTTTTTATTATTTACTGCGAAGATGATAAAGATTCCGTGGGCCTGGCCATTGATATCTTCCTATTTCACGAAGTTTTTTGGCCCCAAGAGAGGGAAAATCACCTTGAAACAAGGGATTTTCCATGGAGAAACTGATATACAACCCAAAAAAATTTTAAATAAAGTATATTTTAGCCTAATTTTCACGAATGACTCCTAAAAATTTTGAGGCTCAGAGAACGAAAAAACGGCCATATGGGCTCCTTTTTTAAAAACCAGGAAAACTAAAAAACAAATTTTTTGAAGGGTGTCGGATTTAATAAAGAGTTCAAATTGGAATTATTCGAGTTTTGATTTCGGAATTTACGAGAGGGATTCCTATCACGTCCGTCCTGCTCGATAAAATCCATAGGACTCTTTCCCATGGATTATAAACTTTTTTAAATCACGTCTTTCAGTAAATGATACTTTTTGAATAACAATTTTTTAATAAACAATAATAAAAAAACCTTGCTTATTTTTGAATTTTTATTAATGCGGTGCGACAATATTTACCAGACTTTATCACCTTGGGAGATGGGAAATTCTGTTTGCTCATCAAAGGTAATTTTAAGGGTGGGACCTATCGTCCGGAAAAAAATTGTGGGCATTATAGGATTTACATTAAGGGTCTTTTATACCACCTTACGGCGTCTTTTCTTTGAAGTTTGTTGGTTTGATTGTGCTACAATCTAGGAGAAACCATCGCTCAGCACGCGTGGACTTGGAGAAGAAAATTCGTTTTTCATTTTTAATTCAATTTGGACATAAAATTTTTGTAGTGCTCAATAATCTCATTTTCCAAATATTGAATCCTTCAAATCACCCTGGAACGTTCACTATCAGCACCTCAAAGTGATTACTGGTTCGAAAGATCTGATTAGCATTTCGAAACCTCCGATGGAAATTGCAAATCTCCTTAACTTCGGGTAAAATTTATTGAATCATCGATTTTTCAAGTAAAAATCAAAGAAGACGGAAAATTTTGTGAATTCAAAGCCAATAAAAATATGATTTTTTCTTTCTTTCAAAATCCAAGACGTGTTGAATGGTAGGCATCTTTTCAACAAAGTTGACTCATTCCGTCGGAATATTTATTCATATTTTCCTCACTCCTTTTTCTCCTTTTATTCTCGCTCTACGTTTCCATTCACACGGGCGAAAATATTCTCATCTCGTAGGTATCGCGGCTTCATCTTTTTTTCTCCGCCTTCATTTCTCGAAAGGCCCTTTTGAAAATTAGTGCGGGCGGAAAAGAAAAGCGCGGAAAGCAAATAAAAATGAAATATTATTAAACTTCCAGTGTAAAGCCATTTTATTAAAAAAAAAAAAAAACCTTCTAGCAGACTGTTGAAAATAACTTACCTACTTTTTATGACAATTTTTTCCCCCATTGTGAAATCAATAAGAGACTACCAAACTTTGCCCTCGAGTGTACCATATGGTCAAAAATCGCTAAATCGCAAAAAAATTCCTTTTTTTTTTTTTTATTTGCTCATCTTTTTGAAAATAAGCGTTTTTCGATTATTGGGGGGATGAAAATTTTTTTAAACGTTTTATAGTAAGTTTTGTAGGAAATTTTGTCAACTTCAATTTTGCACAAAGTGGCCATCTAAAAACGATTATTTTTCGAAGTATGAGCAAAAGAAATGTAAAAAGTACAAAACTTTTGCAATTTTAAAGCACAATCGGATAAAGATCCGTCAAAAAAACAAAACAAAAAACAGTCCTTAAAAGGATGTTTTTGTTTTAATTAATTCTGATGAAAAGAAAACGTCCGATTCTCGATGAGTCATTTACCGATTATAGAAAAGACCATTTGAAGCGTTTTAAGTTTTTCTCTCTCGTTTTAGTTGAATAATAGGGCTTTTGAAAGTTTTTCCCTTTAATCCGAGATTGTTTTTAATTTAACCCGAGAAGCACTTCGAAACGATTAATTTCCATGGGGTTAAAACAATACCTTGAAACGAGACAATAGGTCGACGGAAAAGGGGTTTTCTCTCGGAAGAAAATTGCGGATCCGAACTATGAATTATTTTCCGCTCCATTTGTTAAACATGCACAAAAACAAATCTGAAAACACCATTAAAAATTGGTGCAGGCCAGTCGGAAAGCAATTTTTCCATTTTCCAAGGGAAATTTTTCTAAAAACTGCTCCCTAAACTGCGTAGAGATTGCATTCATTTTTAGTGCCCAAATATAGGAAACTACTTTTAGGTGCAAAAGTGCTGCGATCTGTAGAATTTGAAACAAAGCTTTCCTGAGGTGATAGGTTAATTCCTTTAGGTTCCTCAGCAGCAACTTATAAATATTTGAAATAACTTGAATTTAGTATTTTCAATTAAACTTTAAGAAAAAGCATCCATAATACGGGCCTTCATTTTTAAGTGTTTAACAAAAATTGCATTCATTTTTAGTGCCCAAATATAGGAAACTACTTTTAGGTGCAAAAGTGCTGCGATCTGTAGAATTGAAACAAAGCCTTCCTAAGGTGATAGGTTAATTCCTTTAGATTCCTCAGCAGCTACTTATAAATATTTGAAATAACTTAAATCTAGTATTTTCACGTAAATTTTAAGAATAAGCATCCATAATACGGGACTTCATCTTTAAGTAAATATAATTTTTTCCCCCTTCTATTATTTGCGCTTTTAATTTTTCGAGTTTGATTTACTTTGATGCATTTCCCGGCTTTTTGAAATTTTTTTGAAGTGAAACGAAGCAAAAACAAGTGAATTTACGCGCTCCGGAGGGGAGAAATTTACAAGGTTTAACTTCAAAGAGGAACTTATAACTTTATTATACAGAAAACTGAAAATAGACTAAAAAATATAATTATAGCACGTTATCAGAAGTTTCTTGAATAAAATTGAACCTTTTATCATCCGCTTTTATCCGCTTTTTAATTGATTATTTAATCAACGATTAGCACTAACGGCCTTCAAGAAAACTTGTTTAACAAGTTTTTTTCACCACTTTCTCAAAACCTGGAAAATAATTAAATTTTTTTTGAAAGGAAAATAATATAAATAGAAAGGAAAAATATCTTATACGGCTGAGAAGCCACGGATCTGAAGAGCTTACCTACTTGTAATATGAAAAAAAGCGGCAGGCATTTTCTTTACCTAAATACGATTTAGTCTAGACAAACAATTCTAAAAACCTCAAGATTGCATTTATTTAAATGTTTTGTATGACTTAAGAAAGATGTGTTCTTTATGCTAATGTGAACGTTAATTTTACGGTTAGAACATTACCCGCAGTGTTGTCTTAAGCAGACTTCCCTTCACATTTGTTATTTCTTCAGATGTTTAAAATTTTAAAACATTTCGTCTTTAAAAAAATTTCTGTTGGTACTATTATTCGGAAAACAATTTTATTTAGATACCATCAAAAGACGGTTTTTGGAAGTGGACCAATTTCTCGCGGCGACAGCAAATATGATTTTCAAAAAATTACTACCGAATTTCTTTTATCTTATATTAACCAATAATAGAGGAAGAAATGACTGTGGTAACGGGTATCTCACGACGCGTTTCGGCTTAAAAAGCCTCGTCAGGTGAGCTATTCCCTCTATCACATTTCTATCTTTTCACTGTGCCCCTATATGAGAGAGGTTTAGTGGATATGGCGGGAAGCCGGAAACAAACCGTCTCCCAAAAGCTCACCGCCGCCGTTCTCCAAGAGATAGAGCCACTCACCCGACGAGATAGAGGAATGATAGATAAAATAGCTCACCTGACGAGGCTTTTCAAGCCGAAACGCGTCGCGAGATACCCTTTATCACAGTCATTTCTTCCTCTATTATTGGTTAATTGTTTGATAGTAAAATCAACGGAATACACAATAAAAATTAAAATGTAATATTTTTTATTTAAAAGTGTGGTTAATTTAAGGGGAAAAAAGGGTAAAATTTATTTGCTACAAGAGAATAAAGGGCATTTCCTATAATGACACTAGGGCTCGTTAACCTCGGGAAAAACGTCGTATCCAACGGAGGATCCCTTCTCTTATTTTAGACTAATCTAAAAGGACGGCATCTTTTCTTCTTACGCAGTGCAATTAAAACGTCGGCGCAAAAGGGCTCCGTGAATGAAAATCTCATTTCCTGAGGAGCCCTCTCTTAAGATAAAAAAAAAATGTTTTCAAAGAGTTATTGTTAGAATTTAATAAGAAAAGGTTTCTGGATAGATTTGAGATTTAAAAACAATTTTAGTTTTGAAGTACCTGGGCTCTGTCACCAGAAGGAAAAAAAAATTTTGTGATGTCCTATGTGTTTCGTAAAAAAATTTCAAAACATTCTTTGAGAGTATTACCATAATTTTTCTTTGAGGAATTTACATATGTGTGTTGTATTTGATTTTTTTTTGCGAGCACATAAAAGAATGTAAGAAAAAAATCCTTTGGCGACTTGGGTACCCCTGGGGAAAAGGGAGATTCAGTTACTGATGGGGTGGAAGTTTCTGTCTTTTTTTAACTGGGAAACACAAATCAGGACCTTTTCTTTTTCTCTTTTCAACTTCCTTAAAGAAGTTATTGTGATACCCTCCACGTCAGGTTTTTGTGGAAGGATCTTACAGAACCTGGAGGTTCAATTGGAATATTGATCTTTACCTATGGTGCTTTGGTACTTTGTCTATGGTGCCGGCCGGCCGTCCAGTATTTTTTTCCGGAACACTTTAGGGACGCAATTTTCAACCAATTTTCACTAACTTTTCTTTAATCGGTGAACAAGAAACTTTTTCATAAAATTATCTCTTTTTTTACATTAATTATTATTTTAGTAGGGAGAAATTTCATACTTCCACGCCTTACGAGAGGGACCTCTCTCGGCCAAAAATCCCATTATTTCTACCTTGACACTTAAAAAAATATTCGAAAAAGAGAACTTAAAAATTCTTTAAGAAAAAATAGCGCTTTAAAAAAGAAAACTCGGAAAATTGTTTAAAAAAAAGTTGGAAAACGTTACGAAAAAAAAATTGAACATTTTTCAAAAAAACATAACTCGGAAAATTTTTCAAAAAACTTCCCTCTTCGTTATGCTTCCCTTTTCCTTACTCCGTTATACTTCCCCCTCCGTTATATGTACTTCCCCTCCGTTATACCTCCCCCTTCTTCTACTTCCTCCTCCGTTATACTTCCCCCTTCTTCTACTTCCCCTCCGTTATACTTCCCCCTTCTTCTACTTCCCCCTCCGTTATACTTCCCCCTTCCTCTACTTCCCCCTCCGTTATACTTCCCCTCCGTTACACTTACCCCTCCTATATTTTTACTTCTCTTTAAGGAAGTTTTCGTTGGAAGCTCTTCAAACTAGTACTTTTTCTATCTTTTAATTTTCTCAAAAATGAAGTTTTTGCGATGCTAGTATCTAGGAAGAAACGCTAGATGATCACCACGGTCGAGACTGGCAACCCTCCGCCGAAAAATTAAAAATAACTTGGAATATGTTTTGAAAACTTAAAACTATACTTCCCCTCCTCAAATTTTACTCTTCTTTATACTTCCCCCTCCTACATTCACATCTTCTTCCTTCTTTTTGAATAAGAACACAATATTATAAATTTTATATGTTACTATTTGAAATAGACATTAAAGTATCGAAGCGATTTATTAATCATGAAATAAATTAACATTAAATTGGATTAAAAGATTACTCTCGTGCGGATAACAAATGAGATCGCCCGAGGTCGAAGCATTAGGGAAACTCAATTATTACCTCGAGCGTTTTGTAAACACTTTTTAAACCGAGTTTTTCATCGATTATTTGGATTTCAAAAATAAAACATCTCACTGCACATAATAAGACATCGATCTTGTTGAAAAAGAGCCCTTTGTAAACAGAAAATTAAAAAACGAAGTCCCTTGTTAGGGAACAGACAACGGGGCTTTTGATTAAATGAAAGGGCTTTAAAAGAGGGCCGAACAAAAATTCGACAAACCACTCAGGTCAGGTTAATTAAACGCTTTTTGAACAATCGAAACATTTTTTCCCCGTTTACGGAATTTTTCAATCTGTTCACTCTTTAACGAAAATAATTCGATGAGGGACAAAAGGCTCGTTAGTACTAATCATGGATTTATCATCGGTTATGAATTTGCATTTTCGACTTTCGTTCTTTACACAAGAGGTAATCGTATTTTAGAATTTTTTTTTATTGTTTTTAATTATTACTTTACCATTTAATTTTTATTAAACGACGTGTTAAATACGTCACTACGTCACTATTGTTCCCAGCATGCGAGTTTTTGAGCGGTTTAAATTCTAGCTAGACTGTCTAAGTCTCCTACCACTCTCCTAAATTAGGATTAGCGGAATTCCGGTTTCCTATGCAACCTCACTTCAATATTCGCGATGACGTCACACCTAACTTTTGATCAAAATTATTTTGATCGGGCCGAATATTACGGTGTAGAAAATAGTCACCATTTTTGTGAATTTCGAAAAAAAAAGGCAAAAATTGGAGGAAATCCGAGAGTGAAGGGTTCCGGATTATGGGGACGGTCGGCCGGCACAACAACCAACCTCGCGATCGGGAATTTCATCGGTCTGAAAAACCGCAAATAAAGGGTAGGTAATCCAATAACTTTTCTTTTAAAAAGAGAGTCCTCAATAATCCACCTAAAAGTTTGCAATATTTTGTATAGCATAAAATTCTAAGTTTTTTTTTTTGAAAAATTTTCCAGGTTTTTTTTTGAAAAATTTTCCGAGTTTATTTTTTCGAAAAATTGTCAAACTTTTTTTTCCCAAAAATTTTATCAGTAATTGTTTGCGAAAGGTAGAAATAATGGGATTTTTTTCCCGAGAGAGGTCCCTCTCCTAAGGGGTGAAAGTATGAAATTTTTCCCTACTAAAATGATAATTAATGTAAACAAAAATTTTTTCACCAAAAATTCGAAAAAAATAAATGGAGTAATTTGTGAAAATTTGGTAAAAATTTGGCAAAAATCGGACCATCGCGATCGGTTCGGCCGCAGCGAATTTTTTAAAATTTCAAAATCACCCTCGTTAGTCTCTTGTTCACCGACTAAAGAAAATTTAGTGAAAATCTGGTGAAAATCGGTTGAAAATTGTGGCTGTAAAGTGTCCTGGAAAAAATGCTTCTGACGGACGGCCGGCCGGCACCACAGACAAAGTTGAGATCCATATTCAAATTTACCTTACGGGAAAAACCCGACGTGGAGGGTATCACAATAAAATAAACAATATAATTTTAATAATATAAACAAAATATGATATTTTGTATAAAAGACCTACTGTTTTGTGATTTATTATCTGTACACAATTAGGGTTTCATGATCACGCGAATCGAAAAATAAATATTTACTGGCGTGCTTTACGGACAAAAAGCCCAATTGAAAAAAAATCGTATGAAAAGATTTTATATATTTTCCCCCATGAAACCGCGGAATAATACCCTGTTAACCCTAATGAGCGCTCCCTTTTCGGGCTTTTGATTTTTTTGTAAATTAGCCACGCGAACTCGTCTTTAAAAGAAGAACTGAATTTAAAAAAAATCGATTTTGACCGCCCAGCTACGGATTACATGCTTAATTTATTTTCCTTATCCGAGTACCTTTTCAATGGAAAATTTGAAGAAGAGAAGAATGGAAATACAACCGGGCATTTTTTTCTCTTCACCGACCTTTTGTACCCTAAGATAAGCTTCCATTGTATTCATAATAATGTCATGGATTCAACTGATTCGGGTCCCCATCTCCCATGCGTTTCTACATGATTTGAAGGTAGAAAAAAAATATAAAATCGGCCATTCTTAACTTTTTTTTTGTCTATTTTGTAGAATTTTTAGGTCATATTTTTTCTGATACTTACGATGATTTTATAAGAAACGACGTGTTGAAGCCATGGTTTTGAGGTGTACGCGACGGGATGAATGCCGCGGTTGTGAATGCCGCTGGCGGAGGAGAAGACGGGAAGTAGGGCATGCGCTGCCACCTACCACCCCCGAAACCCATTTTACCGGCTCGCTTATTCTTGTCCGAATTGTTTCATTGTCGACAGGCGCTGATGAGGCGCGTTATTAATTTAGAATTAAAATTAAAAAATTGTCTTTCCACATTTTTAATCCTCATTTACACCTTTTCGTCTGTTGTTTCAAAATCTGCGAAGCAACATGTTTTTCCGATATGAAAATATAGGAAAATAAGCCAAAACTTAAATATCAAAAAAGTTTTATTAACATTTAAAGTATATAAAATAAATACAAAAAAATGGCAAATGTTTTCAAAGTTTGTTCAATTCGCTCCCTCATCTTAAAGATTATTTTTAAAATAATTCTTAAGATTAGGGAATTTTGATGTTTTTTTTTAAAATATTTTTATTTAATTTTGTGGCTATCCACCAGTTTAAAAGAAAAACAAAAACTAAGTATCACTTAAGAGAAGGAAAAAAGTTTAACTGGCGGACGGGCACAATTTTTAAATAATTTGAGAAATTTGTTCAACTCGATTCTTTGTCGGCTTCTTTTTTGACTTTTCGTACTCGAATTCGTTTTATTTTCGTTCCGAATTCAGGGATTGAGGGGTCGAGGGTAAATTTGGTCCCTCCTCTGGCTTGCCTGTTGTAGAAAACGGGCTTGGATGAGGAGGAAGCGCATTGTGAGCAGGGGTAGGGGACGGCGACGGCTGATGGAAACATAGGCTTGATTTCATCACCAGAAGACGGGTTGCCGGGGCAGTATGGGTAGAAAACGACCGGGATGTAGCCTAAAACGGCCCCAGGAGGGAGCATCGGCGGAAGCTGCGTCGGCGGCGGTGTTGGTGCCGGAGCTCCGACCGATGAGTCGGTTCCGTTCGGTGAGACAAGATAACACGGGCAAGAACCGGGGCTTGGCACGATAGGGACGGGATAAGCGATTACCGTGACTGAAGGGTTAGAAGGGTAAGGGTAGCCCGGCTGTGGCTGTTGGCCAGGATACGATGGATATCCTGGCTGAGGCTGTTGACCTGGCTGCGGTTGTGGTTGTCCAGGTTGTGGTCGTCCTGGTTGAGATGGGTACCCTGGCTGCGATGGCTGTCCGGGCTGACCAGGTATTCCAGGTTGACCAGGTTGACCAGGTTGTCCAGGCTGCCCGGGTTGACCAGGCTGGGAAGGTCTGCCAGGTTGCGACGGGTAACCAGGCTGGGATGGAATGCCGGGTTGCGACGGATAACCAGGCTGGGATGGTAGACCAGGTTGTCCAGGCTGAGATGGGTGTCCGGGGTGACTAGGTTGTCCGGGCTGGGATGGGTATCCGGGTTGGGATGGTTGTCCAGGTTGACCAGGTTGTCCCGGTTGTCCAGGTTGAGATGGGTGTCCGGGTGACCAGGCAATCCAGGTTGTCCCGGTTGTCCAGGTTGAGATGGGTGTCCGGGGTGACCAGGCAATCCAGGTTGACCAGGTTGTCCAGGTTGAGATGGGAGTCCGGGGTGACCAGGCAATCCAGGTTGACCAGGTTGTCCAGGTTGTGATGGGTGTCCGGGGTGACCAGGCAATCCAGGTTGACCAGGTTGTCCCGGTTGTCCAGGTTGAGATGGGTGTCCGGGGTGACCAGGCAATCCAGGTTGACCAGGTTGTCCCGGTTGTCCAGGTTGAGATGGGTGTCCGGGGTGACCAGGCAATCCAGGTTGACCTGGTTGTCCAGGTTGTCCAGGCTGTGATGGGTGTCCGGGTGACCAGGCAATCCAGGTTGTCCAGGTTGAGATGGGTGTCCGCCGGGGTGACCAGGCTGCGATGGGTATCCAGGCTGCGATGGGTATCCAGGCTGCGATGGTCTACCAGGTTGCGATGGGTAACCAGGCTGGGATGGCTGTCCGGGTAATCCAGGCTGACCAGGATGTCCAGGTTGAGATGGGTGTCCAGGGTGACCTGGCAATCCAGGTTGACCAGGTTGTCCAGGTTGAGATGGATGTCCGCCGGGGTGACCAGGCTGCGATGGGTATCCAGGCTGCGATGGTCTGCCAGGTTGAGAGGGGTAACCAGGCTGCGATGGCTGCCCAGGTAATCCAGGCTGACCAGGTTGTCCAGGTAATCCAGGCTGACCAGGTTGCCCAGGTAATCCAGGTTGACCAGGTTGTCCAGGTAATCCAGGCTGACCAGGTTGTCCAGGTTGAGATGGGTGTCCGGGTGACCAGGTTGTCCAGGTTGTCCAGGTTGAGATGGGTGTCCGGGGTGACCAGGCAATCCAGGTTGACCAGGTTGACCAGGCTGCGATGGATACCCAGGCTGTGATGGTCTTCCAGGTTGAGAGGGGTAGCCAGGCTGGGATGGCTGTCCTGGTAATCCAGGCTGACCAGGTTGTCCTGGTTGACCAGGTTGTCCAGGCTGAGAAGGTTGTCCAGGGTGACCAGGATGTCCAGGTTGACCAGGCTGAGATGGTTGTCCAGGGTGACCAGGATGTCCAGGTTGACCAGGCTGTGATGGGTATCCAGGCTGTGATGGTCTTCCAGGTTGACCAGGTTGACCAGGTTGTCCAGGCTGACCAGGTTGCCCTGGGTGACCAGGATGTCCTGGTTGAGACGGGTGTCCAGGTTGAGGCTCCGGTTGTGATGGCTGCTCTGGCTGAGAAGGATATCCCGGTTGTGGGCGGGGAGGTTTCGGTTTTGATGGTTGGCCAGGCCTAGGAGGTTGCTGGTTACCTGGAGTTGGCCTTCCTGGTCTCTCTGTATGTTCTTCCTCCCATGGATTGTCCGGTTTTTCACTTGGGTATCCAGGATGGGGATGTCCAGGCTGACCTGGTTGACCTAAAACAAAAAATTGGTTGACATAATTTCGAAATGATGTCAAAAAGTATGAGCAATTAATAAGTACGTATCAATTAGCAGTGAAGGCAATATTTACCAGGTTGTCCTGGATGACCAGGATGGCCAGGCGATCCTGGTTGGCTGGGATATCCTGGCTGAGAAGGATATCCAGGCTGAGACGGTTGTCCAGGCTGTGATGGGTAGCCAGGCTGTGATGGTAGCCAGGCTGTGATGGTCTGCCAGGTTGTCCAGGGTGTCCAGGGTGACCTGGCAATCCAGGTTGACCTGGTTGTCCAGGCTGTGATGGATGTCCGGGATGTCCCGGTGATCCAGGCTGACCAGGCTGAGATGGGTGTCCAGGCAATCCAGGCTGTCCAGGTTGACCAGGCTGCGAAGGATGTCCAGGTTGTCCTGAAATTAATGAACGGTCGTTGTTACTTGGCAGATTAGATTGACATGATTTGGGGAGACAATAGCAAATTAATGTAATGTATGGGAAGGGGGACGGATATACCATAGTAAGTTTGGAAGCAACGTGTGCCACTCTATGAAAATATTTCCTTGCCGAATAGGTATGTTGAAAAAAAAAATTTATTTACCAGGTTGGGATGGGTGACCAGGGTGACCCGGCAGTCCTGGCTGACCAGGTTGACCAGGCTGTGATGGGTGTCCAGGCAATCCAGGCTGAGATGGGTGTCCAGGCAACCCAGGCTGTCCAGGTTGACCAGGCTGCGAAGGATGTCCAGGGTGTCCCGGTAATCCGGGTTGTCCTGGTAATCCTGGCTGTCCTGGCTGTCCAGGTTGTCCAGGTTGTCCTGGCTGTGATGGATAGCCAGGCTGCGATGGCCTGCCTGGTTGTCCTAAAAAAGAGGAAACGTCGATTTAAACGGAACTATTCATAGATAATTGTAGATAAAGCAGGTTTTCAGATTAATTAGTATACCTGGTTGACCAGGTTGAGACGGATATCCTGGTTGAGACGGGCGTCCAGGTTGTCCTGGGTAACCGGGCTGTGAAGGATATCCAGGTTGACTAGGTTGTCCCGGTAATCCGGGTTGTCCAGGATGCGATGGGTGCCCAGGATGTCCAGGTTGACCGGGGTAACCAGGCTGAGACGGATGGCCTGGCTGTCCAGGTAATCCAGGTTGGCCAGGTTGACCAGGCTGCGAAGGGTGTCCAGGATGACCAGGTAATCCGGGTTGGCCAGGTTGACCAGGCTGCGAAGGGTGTCCGGGATGACCAGGTAATCCGGGTTGGCCAGGTTGACCAGGCTGCGATGGGTGCCCAGGATGTCCAGGTTGACCAGGGTAGCCAGGCTGAGACGGTTGTCCACCTTCAAGTAAAAAAAAATTAACAAAAATTATTTCATGACATGAGTAGGAATTTATTAGTGAATTAATTACTTATTGTAGATTACTCACATCCTCCAGGTTTGCCGCATTGTCCAGGCAGTCCAGGTTGTCCAGGGTAGCCAGGTTGTCCTTGTTGTCCAGGATATCCAGGTTGTCCTGGTTGCCCAGGTAAGCCAGGTTGGCCAGGCTGACCAGGCTGCGAAGGGTGTCCGGGGACCAGGCTGTCCAGGTTGTCCAGGGTAGCCAGGCTGAGATGGCTGCCCACCTATAAGGAAGGGTTTTTTTAAAATAAATATTTTGCCCTTTTTAGAATATCGAGATGAAACTAGACTAAAAATATACATTGAAAGTACTAACATCCTCCAGGTTTTCCACATTGTCCTGGCTGACCAGGCTGTCCAGGGTAGCCAGGTTGTCCTTGTTGTCCAGGCAATCCTCCTTGGCCAGGCTGTCCAGGATATCCAGGTTTTCCTGGCTGCCCCGGTAAGCCAGGTTGGCCAGGCTGACCAGGCTGCGAAGGGTGTCCTGGGTGCCCAGGTTGGCCAGGTTGTGATGGGTAGCCGGTTGACCAGGTTGGCCAGGCTGTGATGGGTGTCCTGGGTGTCCAGGTTGGCCAGGTTGTGATGGGTAGCCGGTTGACCAGGTTGGCCAGGCTGTGATGGGTGTCCTGGGTGTCCAGGTTGGCCAGGTTGTGATGGGTGTCCGGGGTGTCCAGGTTGGCCAGGTTGTGATGGGTGTCCGGGTGTCCAGGTTGGCCAGGTTGTGATGGGTGTCCAGGCAAACCAGGCGAACCAGGTTGACCAGGGTGTCCGGGTGACCAGGCTGACCAGGTTGAGATGGGTGTCCAGGATATCCAGGCTGTCCAGGTTGCCCCGGATAACCAGGTTGACCAGTTCCTCCTAAAAACCACATTAGTTTTATGTTTTTGTATTAAATAATTCTACTTCGGCAATAAAGTGAACATTGCCGTGCTTAACAAAATAGTATTTTTCTAAAATAGATACCTTGTCCTCCTTGACCCGGTTGACCAGGGTATCCAGGTTGTCCCGGTTGTCCCGGTTCCCGGTTGTCCTGGTTGGCCAGGCTGTCCAGGGTATCCTCCACCTAAAATCATAAATTAAAACCTTTTACTACTTGTTTTATGCATTTTAAATAATTATATATTTAATGAATTTTCACCAGAATAATTCGTTTGAAATATATTTTGTACTTACATGGTCTTCCGCCAGGTTTTCCACACTGCCCAGGTTGTCCAGCCTGGCTGACCTTGTTGTCCAGGTAGTCCTCCTTGACCAGGTTGTCCCGGGTATCCAGGTTGTCCAGGTTGTCCAGGTTGTCCTGGGGATCCTCCTTGACCAGGTTGTCCAGGATATCCTCCGCCTAAATTTTTTTAACGGAAAATTACTCTCAAGAATCCGTTAAAATCTTACACTTACATGGCCTTCCGCCGGGTTTTCCACACTGTCCAGGCTGTCCAGGTTGTCCGGGATAGCCGGGCTGTCCTTGTTGTCCAGGCAATCCTCCTTGACCTGGTTTTCCAGGCTGCCCAGGTTGTCCAGGTTGTCCTGGTTGTCCAGTCCAGGGTAGCCAGGCTGTCCTTGTTGTCCGGGCAATCCTCCTTGACCAGGCTGTCCTGGGTATCCAGGTTGTCCTGGGGATCCTCCTTGTCCGGGTTGTCCAGGATATCCTCCACCTTTTTTTTAAACATAAAATTTATTCTACTCTTTGAAACTATTTATCTCCGACTACTTACATGGCCTTCCTCCAGGTTTTCCACACTGTCCAGGTTGTCCAGGCTGTCCTGGGTAGCCAGGCTGTCCTTGTTGTCCAGGCAATCCTCCTTGACCAGGCTGTCCAGTATCCAGGTTGACCTGGTTTTCCAGGTTGTCCAGGTTTCCCAGGTTGTCCAGGTTGTCCTGGGTAGCCAGGCTGTCCTTGTTGTCCAGGCAATCCTCCTTGGCCAGGCTGTCCAGGGTATCCTGGTTGACCAGGTTTTCCAGGTTGTCCAGGTTTCCCAGGTTGTCCAGGTTGTCCTGGGTAGCCAGGCTGTCCTTGTTGTCCAGGCAATCCTCCTTGCCGGGCTGTCCTGGGTATCCAGGTTGCCCTGGGGATCCTCCTTGACCAGGTTGTCCAGGATATCCTCCGCCTAAAATTTTTTATATAAAATTTATTCTTCTCTTTGAAACTATTTATCTTCCACTACTTACATGGCCTTTCTCCAGGTTTTCCACATTGTCCAGGCTGTCCAGGTTTCCCAGGTTGTCCGGGTTGTCCTGGGTAGCCAGGCTGTCCTTGTTGTCCAGGCAATCCTCCTTGACCTGGCTGTCCAGGGTATCCTGGTTGACCAGGTTTTCCAGGTTCCAGGTTGTCCAGGTTTCCCAGGCTGCCCAGGTTGTCCAGGGTAGCCAGGCTGTCCTTGTTGTCCAGGTAATCCTCCTTGTCCTGGTTTTCCAGGCTGCCCTGGTTGTCCAGGGTAGCCAGGCTGTCCTTGTTGTCCAGGTAATCCTCCTTGTCCTGGTTTTCCAGGCTGCCCAGGTTGTCCAGGTTGTCCAGTAATCCTCCTTGCCCAGGTTGTCCCGGGATTCCTCCAGGTTGACCGGGTTGACCAGCTGTCCAGGATATCCAGGACACCAGGTTTCGTCGGTTTCGAACCTCCTCCCATCCCGCATCCTTTCGGGAAATAAAGTTCTCCCACGGCGTTATCTTTCCATGATGATGGTGATGATGATGCTCCTCTCCTCCTGCACCTTCGACATCGTTATGTTCTTCCGGGTTATGCGGCTCCAAAAATATTTCCACATCTTCACCCGGGGTGACCACTCGGTAGCCCCAACCGTCGGAAATGTGTCGCACGTGGCATACCGTTCGGATCGATGTAACCGTAACATCCGTAAACTATCCCATCAGGACCTCGGTTCTCATGATGAAACTGACCGTCAGGTCCTACTTCGTACCAATATAAACCTAAAAAATAACATTCGTCAAATCAAATTTAAAGGAAAAATAAAAAAGTACTTACTAGTATCAAAATTTTGCTCATGATATTGGGTTTTGTCAGCATCCTCAATATCGACTATAACTTCTTTATCTCCATGAACCACCCTTAAACTATTCTCTTGTTCAAGCTCTTGGCCTAAAGCTATCACTCCAAGAGTCTAAAAAAAAAATAATAAATAAAAAAATAAAAAAATAATAAATATATAAATATATTAATAATAAAATTTAATTTTTAATAAAAATTATTTTGATTTTATTTCATAATAAAAAAAATAAATTTTTATAATTTATATTGAAAATTAATTATATTATTATATATATAGCTCCCAAAACTCTTAAAGCATCCAGGATATATAAAACACTCATGAGAATCCCCGTATTTCTTTCGGCCTCTTGAAAGATCTTGATGCCTCAAGAGTCTTTTAATAAAAACACCCCTCCTGTCTAAGTTCTAGTGGGAAAAAATTAACAGAGGGGAATTTAGGAAGCCCCGTTTTTGGGTTGCAAACTCCTTGATGGATTCGCTTTCTTCACGACCCGCCATGGCTCGTCTGCCCTAATTTGCATATCATTAAGGTTTATTTTTATTCCTTTAATTTTTATGGAAACTTCGTCAAATGACATATCATTTTTTAAGTCTCAACCCGTCCTCTTCGATGGTGGGATTTTCATTTCGATTAGATGCAATTAATTTTTTCATTTTTTTTTTTATATCCGATATCCGTGTGACCTGTCAGCCTTTGTTTGATTTACGGACTAGCCGAGTCTATTTTTAGAACAAACTTTTTTCACCCCTCCGGGAATAAAATGTAAAATTCTTTTTTTCTCTTTCTCGACGTCTTTTACTGTTTTGACCAAGTAATGGGTCCAAGATAATTTCCGAATTTTCGAAAAAATGGCGGAGATCTGTCTGTCGAAAGATTTGAAAATTGTGCTGCTGCCGGTTGGTCACATCATCACCAAATTTTCAGCTAATATTCCTTACTTTATTGAAGATTTGTTAGGAAAAAGTATCTCATAGAGCTGCGTCTTCCAGACCCCGTCGGGTCAATTTGACCCAAAATCCTAATAGATCTTTAGTTTGTCCAAGGTGCATGACACTACCGAAGAGGTGTTTTCGGGAACTGGGTCTTCCTGACCCCATGGGGTCAATTTGACCAGTGATATATTTTCCAATTCGAGTGATACTACTAAAGAGGGGTTTCCTGGAACAGGGTATTCCTGACCCCGTCGGATCAATTTGACCAGCACCAACTTAAGGGGGAAAAACCAAAAAAAAAAAAAAAAAAAAAAAAACTTCTCAAAATAAATTCAGAAAAATAAATCTGAGAGATTTAACTCAAGGAATTTTCGAACTTCGAAAAAATGGCGGAGATCTGTCTGTCGAAAGATTTGAAAATTGTGCTGCGGCCGTACCGATGGTCACATCATCACCAAATTTTCAGCTAATATTCCTTACTTTATGAAGATTTGCTAGGAAAAAGTATCTCATGGAGCTGGGTCTTCCAGACCCCGTCAGGTCAATTTGACCCAAGATCCTAATAGATCTTTAGTTTGTCCAAGGTGCATGACACTACCGAAGAGGTGTTTTCTGGAACTGGGTCTTCCTGACCCCATGGGGTCAATTTGACCAGCATCAACTTAAGGGGAAAAAACGAAAAAAAAAAAAAAAAAAAAAAAAAAAAAAAAAAAAAAATTTCTCAAAATAAATTCAAAAAATTAAATCTGAGAGATTTAACTCAAGGAATTTTCGAACTTCGAAAAAATGGCGGAGATCTGTCTGTCGAAAGATTTGAAAATTCTGCTGCGGCCGTACCGTTGGTCACATCATAACTAAATTTTCAGCTTATATTCCTTACTTTATTGAAGATTTGTCAGGAAAAAGTGTCCCATGGAGCTGGGTCATCTGGACCCCGTCTTGTCAATTTGATCCAAGATCTTCTTTGATCTTAAGTTTGTCCGGGGTGCATGATACTACCGATGAGGCGTTTCCTGTTACTGGGTCTTCCTGACCCCTTGGTAGATTACCAAGTCTTCTGCCCCGAACCCGGAGCACTTCATTGAATTCTTGAAATTTTTAATTTAAACTAGTTTTAATGCTTCTAAACCATTAAATACATGATTTTACTATCGTTCAGTAATTATTTTACGATAGAAGCACAAAATTGCATCAACCAATCGTCTTTCATCTTCAGAAATAATTAACTTAGTTTGTAGACGTTTGAATTTTTACAGTTCCCGCCGGAATTAAATCAGCGTCGATTGTTTAATAATTGACTGCCAATAATTGTTATATTAATTCTTTCGGTGAAGATAGTAAATAATTCCTTGTAAAATTTCAAAGCGAAATATTGAAAAAAAATTAATCATAACGTTGTTGTCTGGTAAAGAGTCCGATTTTCACCAAATTCCTGTCAACCTTTAAAGTCCTGTAAAGTCTCGAAGCAAAACATTCATCAGCCATTCTGCCGTATGAAAAATTTAAAGAAAATAACGTTATCTGATCAGAGAACAGACTGTGATTAATATTTAAATCAGTGATATAAGCGTTGAAGGCGTTCTTATCAGATAAGAAATTTTCTTTTTCTTTTCTTTGCGTCTGAAAGGCTGGAAATTTTGCTTCCAGATTTTACAGGGAGTCATTTTAGACTTTAAACTAAAGAAATAGAGCAATCGGATTTCAGTTCAAGCTGAATAATACAATCGTAATCTACGTCTATTAGCGCGGGAATTTCAAATTAGGACCACCGATATTTTTTATTGTTGAAGGTTAAAATACATTTCCAGTTAATTTACTTGCGTATTTAGTCATTAATTGATGTAAAATGACCCAATTATTCAAATTAATACAGATAGAAGTCGTTAAAAGGTCGAATTTTCAATTTTTCAGACTTAAGTAAAGATTTACCGCCAGGTGCCCGTATGATTGTAAAGCCAAGGCTGGATTTTTAATCTGGACTTTTATTTTTACACATCTAGGTGACCCGACAGCAGTTTGTTATTAACTAAAATTAAGCTTTTTTTTCACATCGAGGAATCTTTGCTGCCCTGATTGAACTAAAACTTTAAGGTGGTTGTTAATAGTGTCCATTAGTGTACCTGTTAAAATTTAAATTTAAAAGTTTGAAGGAAAGTTTAAAACAGCCATGTTATAGAAACTCATTTATTTTAAAATCTTCCAAAACAAAAATCTATGTAAAAAACCTAAATATGTTTTTAAAAAAAAGCAAAACGAAAATAATTTACGCAAAACGAATGCTTATAATTTTCGTTTAGCTTTTTGCTTTTTCTTAAGCAATTCATTGTTTACGATGATTCGGAGTCTCTTTGGAGATCTGACAACACTTCTCACTGGACTGTTAAATTTCGTTAGGGCCTCTCGTACTCGATCTATGGTCGGCGCTTTATCATTATCAATTTCATTTTGAAATTCCTTTCTTACAGCGTCGATTACATTCATCGGTAATCTTGAACGAGGTTGATATCTTCTTTTTCGACTAGGGGTTAAGCCCCTAACATTTTGGGGTAAGTCGTCGTCGTCATCTGAATCTAATCTAATTAGTAATTACTAATCTAAGACTACCTATCTACAATTTAAATTAGAAAAAAAAAGCTATAAACTAATCTAATTTTAAGTAAATAAAATAACAATAAGAACTTTAAAAAACAAAAAACAAAAATAAGGTTTAGGGAACAATGAATTCTAATCGAGAGACAAGGTAGGTTGAAGTCGAAGCGAAGAATGAAACAAAATGACAAAATTTTCTGGGAAGCGGATGCTGACGTCAAAGAAAAATGTCTTCCACCCTTCTATTTAGCCAATAGGGAGTCGGTTACTGCGTGTTCAGAAAATTGAGGTCACGGTTTTTAACCCCCGGACGCTAAGAAAAATAAAATCTAATCCTAAACTCCGCCATTTTTTCGAAGTTCGAAAATTCCTTGAGATAAATCTCTCAGATTTATTTTTCTGAATTTATTTTGAAAAGTTTTTTTTTTTTTGTTTTTCCCCCGTAAGTAGGAGCACCATAGAGGGGGGGGGGTAGTTTCAATAATATTGACCCTCCCCCCACCCACTACAATATAACAGACTGTGGAAAGGGTGGAATCAAAAATGGCTAAATTTGGTTTTTTGAATAGTCAAGGTCAAATTTTGGAAATTTATGAGGGGCCAAAAATTAATATTAATATTATCAGAGTAGGTCATTGGTGTAAAGGGGAAGTTTGTTTTCTAGTTGTACGGCCGTAGCACATATGACATAATACTACAGACAGACAGATCGCCGCCATTTTGAAAGTCCGATGAAAATTGTGGCTATAAAGTATAAGGCATTCCGGAAGAAAAAAGCGACGTACTTCCGGATGTCCGAACGGCCCCATAGACTTAAGAGCGATTAAGATCGCTGGTTAAATTAACGTTAAGGGGTCAGGAAGACCCATTTCCTAAAACCGTCTATCGGGGGTACCACCCTGTCAGAAATAAATTACGAGTTATCAAAATTTAGTCATCACGATTAAATTCGTCTCCAAATTTCCTGAAAATTGATGTGTAACACGTCGTAATAATTCGAATAATTAAAATTATGCTAATTAGATGTCATTGGTTGATACGCAAATTAACGTGAATCCGCGTCTGTCGGTTGAGAAGGATGGATCGCCTCTTGCGGGCGGTGGGGAAGGGGCGCTCTCGGAGATGGCAAAGAGTTTTGAAGACTCTTATTAAGGAAAAAATGAGGTTAGGACCACTTAATAGAGGACGAAAAAAAAAAATCGGTATGTCACACATTAGGGTTGAAAAAAAATTTAATGAATCGTAATATAATTAATGATATGCAAATAATCCGAGCGGCAAAGGCAAGAGGGATAAGAGAAGAAATGGGGGGGGGGGAGGGTTGACGCCGAGTTTGTATTGAAGGCGGGGGTCTGGACCACTAGGACCACTTAATAGAGGGCGAAAAAAAAGAAAATCGGTATGTCACACATTAGGGTTGAAAAAAAAATTTAATGAATCGTAATAAAATTAATGATATGCAAATTACCCGAGCGGCATAGGCAAGAGGGATGAGAGAAGACGAAATGGGGGGGGGGAAGCGGTTGACGCCGAGATTGTATTGAAGACGGGGGTCTGGGAGACGAAGCCCACCCTCTTCAAGTTAGAAAAAATATATCCCTGTTTTTCACTCGGATATTTTTCTGAACTCATGAGACATCCAGACTTCTTAAGAGAGCGAAAAATAAACCTCCTAATGCATCATCTCATGAAGCATCGGAAAGGATGCTTCATGAGGTTTTGAATGCCTCTATGATTTCTTAAGAGGGTTTTAAAATAGCTATATATATATATTATATATATATAATAATAAATACATATATAAAATAATAATTTTAAAAAAAATCTATCAAAAAAAACGTATCAGTGGGC
>JACGAQ010002471.1:0-40726 GCA_014119065.1 Orius insidiosus
GGTCAAAATATAGATGAAATGGTCACGGTGGTCAAAATATCGACGAAAAGTGGTTCACGGTGGTCAAAATAAGATCAAAATCGTCAAAATATCGACAAAACTGGTCACTGTGGTAAAATATCTACGGAAAATGGTCACGGTGATCAAAAATCGACAAAAACTGGTCACAGTGGTCAAAATATCGATCAAAATCGTCAAAATTTCGACGAAAAATGGTCACGGTGCTCACAATATCGACAAAACTGGTCACTGTTGACAAAATATCGATCAAAATGGTCAGAATATCGACGAAAAGAGGTCACAGTGGTCAAAATATAGATCAAAATGGTCAAATATCGACAAAATCTGGTCACTGTTGACAAAATATCAACGGAAATTGGTCACGGTGGTCAAATATGGATCAAATGGTCTAAATATTGAAGAAAAGTGGTCTCGGTGGTCAAAATATCGACGAAAAGTGGTCACGGTGGTCAAAATATCGATCAAATCGTCAAAATATCGACAAAAACTGTTCACGTTTACAAAATATCGACAAAAAATGGTCACGGTGGTCAAAATATGGATCAAAATGGTCTAAATATTGAAAAAAAGTGGTCTCGGTGGTTCAAAATATCGACGAAAAGTGGTCACGGTGGTCAAATATCGATCAAAATCGTCAAAATATCGAAAAAAACGGTCCTGTTAACAAAATATCGACAAAAAAGGGTCACGGACGTCACGGTGGTCAAAAATCGAAAAAAACTGGTCACTGTGGTCAAAATATCGACGAAAAGTGTTCACGGTGATCAAAATATCGATCAAAATATCGACAAAAACGGGTCACTGTTGACAAAATACCAACCGAAAATGGTCACGGTGGTCAAAATATAGATCTAAATGGTCACAATATTGATGAAAAGTGGTCTCGGTGGTCAAAATATCTACGAAAAGTGGTAACGGTGGTCAAAATCGTCAAAATCTATCAAAATCGTCAAAATATTGACGAAAACTGGTCTCCGTTGACAAAATACCAACGGAAAATGGTCACGGTGCTCAATATAATGATCAAATGGTCGAAATATTGACAAAAAGTGGTAACAGTGGTCAAAATATCGATCAAAATCGTCAAATATCGACAAAAACGGGTCACTGTTGACAAAATATCGACAAAAAATGGTCACGGTGGTCAAAATATCGATCAAAATCGTCAAATATCGACAAAAACGGGTCACTGTTGACAAAATACCAACCGAAAATGGTCACGGTGGTCAAAATATAGATCTGGTCAAAATTGTAAGAGCGTACGAATTTGACTTTAGGAAATTTCATATGTATTTGAATGATTCAAAATGAAATTTTCTGAAGTCAAAGCATCACATATGGTCCTACACATGTGGCAACCCAGAGCAGAGGATCAACCCCCTGTGGCGATGAAGGCGGGGACAAGTGTAAATCCTTGTTCTCCGCCAAATAAATTGTAAGTCCCATGGAGTGCTTCTGGAAAAGGGGCACGAAAACTGTATTTCCCACGAGGTGGAAGAGGGGACCCTCAGGAGCTCTGGGCATGAAGCCTACAAATGAGGGCCAGTCGGTGACCGTCGTCCTCCTTCAAAGTGGACTGCCAACCAAGGTAGGTTTTTGTAAAGTAAAATATCCAGAAGCCTCGAAAGTCTCCATATAGCTGCCGTTAAAGTAAAGGTCTTAGGATATTTGTTACATAAAGTCCAAGGGTTAAAAATTATTTGTCTATTTTATTTTCCCTCACCACATGAAAAGGGTAAAAGTTAAAAGAACCAAATCTTCCTCTTGACAAAATATTGATGAAAAGTGGTCACGGTGGTTCAATATATTGATCAAATAGGTCAAAATATTGACGAGAAGTGGTCACAGTGGTCAAAATATCGATCAAAATCGTCAAAATATTGACGAAAACTGGTCACTATGCTCACAATATCGACAAAACTGGTCACTGTGATCAAAATATCGACGGAAAATGGTCATGGTGGTCAAATATCGATCAAAACGGTCAAAATATCGACTAAAAGTCAGGGTGATCAAAATATCGAATAAAATCGTCAAAATATCGACAAAACCCGGTCACTGTTGACAAAAACACCAACGAAAATAGTCACGGTGGTGAAAATATAGATCAATATGGTCAAATATTGATGAAAAGTGGTCACGGTGGTCATATATTGATCAAATAGGTCAAAATATTGACGAGAGTGGTCACAGTGGTCAAAATATCGATCAAAATCGTCAAAATATTGACGAAAACTGGTCACTATGCTCACAATATCGACAAAAACTGATCACTGTGATCAAAATATCGACGGAAAATGGTCATGGTGGTCAAAATATCGATCAAAACGGTCAAAATCGACTAAAAGTGGTCAGGGTGATCAAAATATCGAATAAAATCGTCAAAATATCGACAAAAACCCGGTCACTGTTGACAAAACACCAACGGAAAATAGTCACGGTGGTGAAAATATAGATCAATATGTCAAAATATTGATGAAAATGGTCACGGTGGTCAAAATATCGAAGAAAAAGTGGTCACGGTAGTCAAACTATCGATCAAAATCGTCAAAATATCGACAAAAACTGGTCTCCGTTGACAAAATATCGAACAAAGGCTTGAAATGCGTCAAAATACGGACGAAAATTGGTCAGTTTTGTTATAAAATCGATCAAAATGGTCAAAATATCGACGAAAAATGGTCATGGTGGTCAAAATGTCGATCAAAACGGTCAGAATATCGACGAAAGTCTTTTGGGTGGTAAAAAATATCGAAGGCTTTAAAAAGGTCGAAATATCAATCAATTAATTTTAAAGTTATGAAAACGACAAAAAAATCGTTTACTCCTGAGACTTTTCCCTAGTTATTGAAAGCAAAAATTTATTTTTTTAAACAAAATTGACCTCCAATCAATAGTTTGAGCCAAAAAAAATAAAGTTAAATTCTTATAGGCTCGGAGAGTGAAGCTTAAAAGGAAGGGAGAAATCAAATCAGGTCGACCGAGTTGACCTCTTGAAAATGTGGTGGGAGTCCCTTTTCACTAGTTTCTGACCTTTGGGTAAAATCAAAGGGTCCAATTTATTCAGTTCGATCCCATTAAACGTTTGTAATCCACGAAATATTTTCAATGGGGCCATTTTCAACTAATTAGAAATCCGTTTGTAAAGTCCTTTTAATGTTCGATGGAGGCGTTTGTAATTGAAGATGTCCGGAGGAGAGTTCACCCCTTTCTCCTTTCGGATTTACTCCCAACCTGATGCTCTTTTGGACGTACGCCAGACTTTTCCCTTCTAATTACAACGGCTCGCTTCTTCCCTGAGAGTCACGATCGTTGCACTTGGCATTTAAACGAGTTCTCAATTAACTCGCGGGTTAAACGGTGTAAACTCACCTTTGAAATCGGTAATATCGCGAATTCCAAACGACCAAATTCGCTTCATGCACGAGAGGAATTTTCTCTGATGAAGAGACAAATAACGTGACGCACGCAGCCACCTTAATAGACTAATTTCGGATCCATAATCATTTAAATTATTTTAGCAAATTGAATATAATAAAAAGCCTGGGGTTCTCTGAAACGGGAAATTTACCAAAAAGAGAAGTGCATACATTTTTTTTCTAAGTAGGTAGAAAAAAACAAAGTCTTGCACGTCTTGGGCTTTACGGAATAGAGTGAACATCCCAAATTTCTCCCTACTATAGAAATTATATTTTGCTTCAATAAATGATATTTTAAATAATAAGTATTCATTGAAAATTGAATCAATAGTACGCGGCAACGGATTAAATAAAACTAGCAGATAGCGAACAGAAAAAGATAGCGACGGAAGGAAGAATCTGATAAAATTTGCAACCCTGAATTTTTTTCAGGAAAATAACTGATTCATAATCGCGTTTTTTTTCTTTTGCTTTTGCAATTAGCGAATTTCTATATTTACCCAATCGTGATTACTGATGACGATTACGGTAATATACGTAAAATCATTTTTTATGTACTTTTTGTTTCTATGTACATTTTTATGATTTTTTATGGTTAATCATTTTTATGTACGAATTTCCAGAAAATGGTATTAACTCCTATTAGAACTATTCGTATTAGAAGTTATTGTGATACCTCCAGTCGGGTTTTTCGGGGAAGGGTCATCCAGACCCGGAGGGTCAAATCGAATATTGATCTCTACCGATCTCAACTTTGTCAGTAGTGCCGGCCGGCCGTCCGTCCGTAGCATTTTTTTTGGGACACTTTACACAGATTGTCAACCGATTTCACACTACTTTCCTGAATAATGGAACAAGAAATACCGTCTGCGATTTTAGAATTTCAAAAAAATCACGGAGATATGCAAGTTTGAAATTTTAAATACTGCTGCGGCCGGACCGTTTGACCATTTTCACCAATTTTCACCAAATCGTCGCGTTGATTCTTACACCGGACAAGTCATTTTTAAGGTTTCAGGAGAGCAAAATACGGATTAATTTTCATTTGAATCAATGCATACTGTTGGCTAAATCGTGAACTACGCGTTTTCTATTGATTATAATATGGTTAATCTGCCAACGGAATTCGATCCACCACAAAATTACCATCACAAACAATGGCTAACTCAAAACTGACAAAAAATGACTTGTCCGGTGTTAGAACTAACGCGACGAAATAATCTTATTTTTTCACAAATTGGTACAAAAAAAATGTTTTTTCTAGTCGGGAGAAATTTCCTACTTCCACCCGTTACGAAAGAAACCTCCCTTGGGCAAAAATCCCATTATTTCTACCTTGATACTTAAAAAAAAATTTCAAAAAAAAAAAAACTGAAATGTTGGGAAAAAAATTTCGAAAAAAAAAAATTATAAATTTTGACGAAAAAAATTGATTTGAAAATGCTTGAAATGATGTGTTAATAATAATTCCCCCTCCTTTTGTACTTCCCGTCCATGAATTTCCTCTTATACCCACCCTCCTTGAACTTCCCCTCCTTAATACTTCCCTCACTCTCCATATTACTTCCCCCTCCTTATTGTTCCTCTCTTAAGGAAATCTTCGGTGAAGCTCTCCAAACTAGTACTTTTATCAAAAAATCAGTCATTATTATTTTATCAAAAATTCACTTTTTTTTTTTTTTTTTTTTTTTTTTTTTTTTTTTTTTTTTTTTTTTTTTTTTTTTTTTTTTTTTTTTTTACGATTTGATCAAAAAATTGTTTTTATAAACATTTGATCAAAATTTTTTTTACAATTTGATCAAAAAATCGTTTTTTATAAACAATTTGATCAAAAAATCGTTTTTTAAATTTGATCAAAAAATTTTTTTTTTGTAAATAATTTGACCAAAAAATCGTTTTTTGTAAATTTGATCAAAAAATCCTTTTTTTTTTTGTAAATAATTTGATCAAAAAAATCTTTTTTGATAAATTTGATCAAAAAATCGTTTTTTTTTGTAAATAATTTGATCAAAAAATCCTTTTTTTATAAATAATTTGATCAAAAAATCGTTTTTTTTTTTTTGTAAATAATTTGATCAAAAAATCTTTTTTTTTTTAATATTTGATCAAAAAATCGTTTTTGTAAATAATTTGATCAAAAAATCTTTTTTTTTTAATAATTTGATCAAAAAATCGTTTTTGTAAATAATTTGATCAAAAAATCGTTTTTTGTAAATAATTTGACAAAAAATCATTTTTCTTATTTATTTTTATTTTTATTTTTTTTTTTTTTTTTTTGAAATTTAATTTTTTTTTTACGATTTTTCGAGAAAATTATAATTTTCTTAAGATTTTTGAGAAAATCGAGAGATTATTGAAAGGTCCTGAGACTCCCAATTCGTGGAATTTTTTTTTTAAATTATTCATAATTAAGGATGTTCATAAGAAAGGGAATAAATAATTAAAAAGCACAGAGATTAATGAATAGGTAATTGAAAAATCCTTACAAGTTTTCCGTGAAAAATGATAAAAATTCAAAAAGGTCAAGACCTTTTCTACAAAATTTAATATAGTACCAAAACAGTTTAATAAGAGGATTATAACGCTTTTGTTAGATACGGCTGTTGAATTAAATAGTCCCGTACAATACTTGCCTCCGTTTAAAGAGAGATCATAAAGTCCTTGTATCTATTTATAAAAGAGTCGAGGAAGAGTTCGGATTAAAAGTTAGCGTTTTTCCCTCCACCCTTTTCCGCCCTTAATCTTAGAATCCGTCCCTAAACCTTCCTCAAACCATAAACGAAACTTTCGTATAAACTTTCAAATTATTACCTTGACGCCTTATTTTTTAAATTAATAAAATATTTTTTATATTATATAAATCTTTGATAATCTAAGCGCTTAATAAAGAGAAAAATATGAAAAATGGAAATTGACGTTAAAATTCCTTTATCGAGATTTCTTGATTCTTTTTTTTTCCTTTTTTTTATACCTCCTTCCATTTAAAACGTGGAAGAACTCGAGGAAAGGGTGTAGAAGGGGGCGCTATTATAAAAATCGGAAGGAAATTCAATATCAGATGATGGAAGGAGGGGAAAAGCAGATCTAAGGTTAAAAAAAGGGACTGAAAGAAAAAAAGTGTTAGTTTTTAAACATAAAACGTTTATAAATAATTTAATCATTTTTTGTTGTTTTCTGTTGGGCTTTTGATTGTAAAGGCCCCTCTGTGAACATTACGAGGCCCTATTCAGTTTTCCTCTCAGCCCCCAATTGGAATCCCAGATGAACAAACAGTTCGTTAAACCAAAAGCAATTACTTTAATTGCTTGTATAAATTACCTTATAGTTGCCCAGATTATCGACAACGCACGGCAACGACGCGTCTCTACCAAGGGCCACTGTTATATTCGGTATCGGCTCAGCGAATTTCGGTCCGTCCGTTAGCGCTGTAAAAAGAAATATACGTCAAATTGATAAAAGTGCTATTAAAAATGAAGGTATAAAAAATCGTCTTAAGGAAGTGAAGTAATTGCAATGAAACTTGAAACTCGTTAAAAATACATCAGAGATGGTCGTAGAATGTAGTGAGGGGGAGTTTTAAAGAACAAAATGTTTTACAATCTAACCCCGAAACTTTTGCCTAATTATTATCGTGTTCCTGGAGAAAAATAAATAAATTTTAAAAAGAAAACCCAATATTTGCGTAAAAAAATTTAAATTAGGAGAATGAACATTTTTAGTCAATTTTTTCGGTGAATTTAAGGGCGTTCCTTTCTATATTTTGCCCCAAAATCCCCCATTCTTAAAGTCAATTTAGAAGTACCCTATAAATGGCTTTTGGCCTGTTTAATTGATTTTTAACCTATAAACGTTTTATCAGGCGTTAAGAACCTGTTTTGTAGGATTTTAAGTTGTTTTTATCTTTTTTTGGTGTAAAAAGACCCGTATTATCGGTTTAATTAGCACCGTATTGCGTTTAACACCTATTAAACCCTTTTTGGCCGTCATCCTGGATCTTAGGTGTAGAAACACCCGTTTTATCGGTTTAATTAGCACCCATTGCGTTTAACACCTATTAAACGCCTTTTTGGCCGTCATCCTGGATCTTTTGGTGTAGAAACACCCGTTTATCGGTTTGATTAGCACCCTATTGCGTTTAACACCATTTTAAACGGCTTTTGGCCGTCTTCCTGATCTTTGGTGTAAAAACACCCGTATTATCGGTTTAATTAGCACCTATTTCGCTTAACCCTAATCTACTGATCCTAAATACAGTGTGCTTATTACTAATCCTTCGTCGATTCGACTAACAGCCTTTTATTTTGGATTTTGGGTAAAAAATTTTACATTTTCAATATATAAAATGAAAAATATTCAAAAAAATTTATTTTTAAACAAATACAAAATTTAAAATACAAATACAAAATTTTCAAAAGTATATATACAAATAGTTTTGGTTTTGATGATTTAGCTTTTATAGGCATAGTACTCCACATAGTGCCATCTTTTCCAATCATTTGATGTCCAATATTGAATAAGGATCCGGAATTCCATCGATTTCTTGCTTTCTTTCTGCTTGTCACCTTTTGACATTTTTCTTTCTTTTACGGTGCTTCTACAGGATGTTCTCTCGAGATGTTGGTTATAAGAGTCTCAATAACTTCGTCATCAATAATTTCGTCTGCCTCCGATGCACTGTCGCTGCTGTCTAAATCTTGGGTTTCTAATTCGTCTTCAAAATCAGAACACTCTGAAGAAATGCAATCTGATTCTTCACCTTCAAGTTCCTTCATAATTTGCAAAAGTTTATTTGGATCAGTATAGCGCTCCATTGTCTAAAATAAAATAAAAACCAAAACCAATAATATTACGATCGGCATTAATTACTAAAGGTTCGTCGAAACGACGAATAATTAATCGCCTTGCATTACTAATCCTTCGTCAAAGTGACGAAGAAAAATTTTCGTACATTACTAAACGTTCGTCGATTCGACGAGCATGATTTCAAATTTACTTACCGTGTTCAAGGACGGGAGGGGCGAAGAGTCCGACACAAAGGTCACATTGAAACTTACACTCTGCTTGAGGAATAGGTGGAGTTGGGGCTCGAAAAAACTACCCCATCGGCCGCTGCATCAATAGAGGGGATGGGTCTTCGTCGAAACGACGAAGATCAGTAGATTAGGGTTAACACCCCGTTAAACGTCTTTTGGGCCGTCTACCGCGATCTTTTGGTGTAAAAACACCCGTGTTATCTATTTGATTAGCACCCTACTGCGTTTAACACGTATTAAACGGCTTTTTGGCCGTCTTCCTCGAATTTTTCGGTGTATAAACACCCGTTTTCTCGGTTTAATTAGCACCCTTTTCGCTTAACACCTGCTTTTTGGCTGTCTTCCTCGAAGTTTTGGTGTAGAAACACCCGTTTTGTCGGTTTAATTATCACCCTATTGCGTTTAACAACTGTTAAACGGCTTTTGGCAGTCTTCCTCGATCTTTGGTGTAAAAACACCCGTTTTTGGGTTTGATTATCACCCTATTGCGTTTAACACCGTATAAACGCCTTTTTGGCCGTTCCTCGATCTTTTGATGTTAAAACACCCGTTTTGTCGGTTTAATTAGCCCCTACTGCGTTTAACACCATATTAAAGGGCTTTTTGTCCGTCTTCCTCGATTTTGGTGTAAAAACACCCGTTTTATCGGTTTAAGTAGCAAACTATTGCGTTTATCCCTACTAAACGTCTTTTGGCTGTCTTCCTCGATCTTTTGGTGTAGAAAAACCCGTTTTATCGGTTGATTACCACCCTACTGCGTTTAACACCATTTTAAACGGCTTTTGGCCGTCTTCCTCGATTTTGGTGTAAAAACACCAGTTTTATCGGTTTAATTATCACCCTATTGCGTTTTACCCTATTTAACGGCTTTTGGCCGTCTTCCTCAATCTTTCGGTGAAGAAACAGCGTTTCATCGGTTTGAACTAGCTCCCTATTGTGTTTAACACCTATTAACGATTTTTGGCCGTCGTCCTCGATCCTTTGGTGAAGAAACACCAGTTTTATCGGTTTAATTAGCACCCTACTGCGTTTAACACCATTTTAAACGTCTTTTTGGCCGTCTTCCTCGATCTTTTGGTGTAAAACACCCGTTTATCAGTTTAATAGCATCCTATTGCTTTTTAAAAATCCTTTTTTACTATCTTTCAGGGCTTTCCCTTCCTCCTTGGATGAATAAAACACGTTTTTTAACCCAGAAACACCACAAAATATTCTCACATTTGAGACCTATAAAAGTGAACTTGAAACTTCCCTTAACCGAAAGGATACCTTGAACATCCAATTTCCAGCCGAAGAGAGCCCTTCTATAAGGATTCCTTAAGGCACTAAATAGCTTACTTAAACGACGGAGAGAGAATGAGAAAAAACGGATATCACACGACCGGTTTCGGCACAATCATCAGATGTGCCTAAAAAATCACTTTGAGGAACCCATAATTATTTTAGAATACCCAACCAATGATACCTATTAAACTTACGTAAAAAGGGGCAAAATCCGACATGATTGCCCTGCACGGAATAAAATTATTACGACAATGAGCCCAACATTAGTGGTGAAGAGAATGGAAACAATTTATAGAAGTCAGCAATATTCTTGATTGAAAAATCAATGCCTGATAAAAGTCGCAAGGGGATTTTACTGGAGCTGTGCCAATTTCAATATTTCCGGGCTACCCAAAGAAGACACGTGTTTTAATTGCTAGGAAATGGATCTCCCCGCTGAAAGAGTGTTTACATAGCTCCCTCACACCTCCGCGAATAAATTTTTAATAAAAGCAAAAAAATTTAAAAGAAAAGATTTTTATCTAAAAATCGCGTTATGAGATTCTAAAAGCTTGTGGAGAAGATAAAAGGGAGTACGAAATGAATGGGAATGGCTGATGGGTTTTTTCCCCGGTTGATTTACTTTTAAAGTGCGGGACGATCAGGAAAACAAAAAGGGGCGCCCCCCTTTATTTCGTACATGCGGAATTTTATATTTAAAAAAAAAATTAATCGATCTCTTATCAATCGGGGTCAAGTGAGACCACTCGATTGTTAGGGACGGAACCCACAATCTAAGCCTAAACAATAAACTCTTGTCTGCCTCTTTTGTTATCGATTTTACCATAAGATTTACATGAAAGAACTTTTTTTCCCTTTAAAGCCGCTTTTTTAAAATAAAAACCCTCGTACAAAATATTTGAAATTATTTAAAGGCTAAAGAGGGATGAAAAAAAAATGAACCTATATTAAGGACCGGTTTCGGCGAAATAGCATCATCAGGTGCACTTTTAGTAGACCCTAACTACTCTCTTACTACACACCGAAAAAGGTCGTGGAATATCGGTTTTAACTTCCTAAAAAAAAGTTATTTTGATACCCTCCACGTCGGGTTTTTGGGGAAGGGTCTTCCAGACCCGGAGGGTCAAATCGAATATTGATCATTACCGACCTCAAATTTGTCGTTCGCAGAATTTTTTTCCGGAAAACTTTACGGCCTCAATTTTCGACCGATTTTCACCTGATTTCACCAAATTTTCTTTAGTCGGTGAACAAGAAATCAAGGGCGATTTTTGAATTTCAAAAAATGGCGGAGATATGTCTGTATGAAATTTGAAAAAATTCGCCGTTCTTTTCACCAAATGTTCACCAATTACTCCTTACAATTTTTACGAATTTTTGGTGGTCAAAAATCCCATTTTCTACCTTGACACTTAAAAAATTTTCGAAAAAAAAAACATAGAATAGGTAAAAAATATTCCCCCTCCGTTATACTTCTCCTCCTTATACCTCCCCGTTATACTTCCCCGTCTTTATACTTCCTCTCATTTAAAAAAAATTATCATTTTGTAGGGAGAAATTTCATACTTCTACCGCTATAAGGGGATCTCCTTGGGCGAA
Organism: Orius insidiosus; assembly: GCA_014119065.1. Taxonomy (NCBI): domain Eukaryota; kingdom Metazoa; phylum Arthropoda; class Insecta; order Hemiptera; family Anthocoridae; genus Orius; species Orius insidiosus. The sequence goes on from JACGAQ010002471.1 coordinate 11,357, forward strand.
AATCCCATTTATTTTACCTTGACACTTAAAAAATTATTTATTAGGTATTATTATTATTATTTTAAAAAAACATAGAATAGGTATTTGGGAAAAAAAAATATTCCCCCTCCGTTATACTTCTCCTCCTTTATACCTCCCGTTATACTTCCCCTCTGTTATACTTCCTCCTCCGTTGTACTTCCCCTCTTTTATACTTCCTCCTCCGTTGTACTTCCCCTCCTTTATACTCTCTCCTATATTTATACTTCTCTTTAAGGAAGTTTTCGTTTGGAAGCTCATCAAACTACTACTTTAGCCCTCTCTCCCTCGTTAGGATTTAAATTTTAAAAAAGTAGTACCTAATATATTTTTAAAAAAATTTAACATCTAAAAAAAAATATTTGACATAGTCCATAACTTTTAATATAAAAATGCATAAATATCTGGGTTAGGTTACTTAAAAACAAGTTATAAAAGCTTGCTATTACGTCATAATGAGAGTGGAAAGTCCAAGTTTATGAGTTACTACCCTGATGGTAAAGTTCTAAAAATTTATCTTTTTCATACTATCGTTTATGGCAAAATTTAGAGGTATTTATTTTAAACGATTTTCAAATTTATAATTTTAGCTCTCATTAAATCGATGAGTGTATGGTGATTTTCCGCGTGTGGCATATTACCGGAATGACAATCGGTTAAAGGGTTTTCTGGGGGAATTTCATTGACGCTAGCCGAGCGTAAATCGACCACCGACGAGACAAGTTTATCTCACGGCGAAGCTCAAACATTGAGTGAAAAATACCCAACTTTTGTTCGCTCTCCTGTTAATTAAACGGATTTTTTTTTTTCCTTCGACCGGAATAACAAAACGAAAGAGAGAAAAAAAAATATATCGTTGGTCAATAGGACTTGTTGAGCCTCTAATTTGATTGGAGGGCTTTTCAAGTTAATTTTCTCGCTTTTTAATTACTTTTTTTTTTTGAGGACCCTAAAAAGTTCAATTTCTTTTTCACTTGAATTCATGGAAACTCCTCAAAGTTTGGCATAAGTTAGAACCTGGATATACGAGTATTTTAGAAAAATTTTGACTCAAAAAGCGTTTTTAAATGCAAAAAGGTTTTTTTCTTTTATTTTAATAAAAATAAGAAAACCTTTACTTTTAATTCTCATATCCTTTCTCACTTCTAAACATCGTTCATCCCACTTCTGTTCGGTTATCCCGCTTCTAATACAGTTTTTTCAACTTTTGATACCGTTTTTCCGACTTTTCAAATCGATTATTACACTTTAACATCCATAAATCCCAATTCTGAAATCGCTCATCGTGCTTCTGATATCGTTATCCCAACTTCTGATATCGTTTATCCCACTTCTGATATCGTTTATCCCACTTCTGATATCGCTATCCACTTCTGATATCGGTTATCCCACTTCTGATATCGTTTATCCCACTTCTGATATGTGATATCCCTGATATGTGATAACGGTTATCCCACTTCTGATATGTGATATCCCTGATATGTGATAACGGTTATCCAACTTCTGATATGTGATATCCTGATCTGTGATAACTGTTATCCCACTTCTGATATAGTTATCCCACTTCTGATATCGTTTATCCCACTTTTGATATCATTTAACCCACTTTCAATATAGTTTAACCCACTTCTGATATCGTTTATCCCACTTTCGATATAGTTTAACCCACTTCTGATATCGTTTGTCCCACTTTCGATATAGTTTATCCCACTTCTGATATCGCTTATCCACTTTCAATATAGTTTAACCCACTTCTGATATCGTTATCCCACTTTCAATATAGTTTAACCCATTACCGCCCATAACTATTTTTGTCAGAATTTTTTTATGAATCTCTCAGAAATTGTTCATTAGGACCTAAATAACATATAAAAAATATTTAAAAAAATCTTTCCAACACACGATCCCGCAGGAGCTCTTTTAATTGGAGATCCCAAAAGGGACCACTGGGAAACATGACCTGTGTTTAAAAGGTAGGAAAAATAGGTTTCAATGCGAAAATAGTTTAAGTTATATTTATTTTAACGTAAAAAATTTGCAGTAACAAAGAATTGAGGCGCTCCGGGTCCGAAGGGCGAACTCAACATTGGACAAATTTTTGTTTTTTTTTCATTTTCAGATTCTAGACCTCTTGGTGAATACACCATATAATTTTTATGTTTAGTTCGCCCTTTTTCCTCTTTAAATACGTAAAAACCGATATGCGGCAAAGCTCTAACTGCGATATCCGAGCGGGTACGAAGGGCGAACTCCACATCCTAGTCCACAACCCCACTCCTTTTCCCATTCCAGGGCATGACTTTTCTGTTGAGTTCGCCCATAACATAAAACTTTAAAATGCGAATATGTATCTCGAAACTACGTTTTGTTGAGTTCGCCCTTCGTACCCGGAGCGCCTCAATTGAAGTTTTGCAGTTGACGTACGGACCAATGTGCAATAAAAATCTTGCAATGTCGAGCAAATTTTTTGGATATTGTTATGGAATGTCTATTCCTGTAAAAGGGGAGAAAACATACCACCCAGAGACCAACGTTACATTTTTCTAACTTGTATCGGGAGCGCGAATTATTTTTTATAACATGATTTAAGTTTCAAATCTTGTTGAGGTCAATATGTCGAGAGCAAAATGGTGCGATGGGTCGCGGACGAACTTTCGGTATCGAGTATTTTGATAAATACGATAAATTTTGATAATTCTCGTCGAAATTGCAGATGTGATAATGATTTATGCTGCCGAATAGTTATCTAAGCGTTCTGTATCATAGCATCGACTATCCATGTAAAAACTGGCAAGTAAAACATCTTGCTGCTGAGGCCGATTCTGTATATTTATGTTTGTATCCATTTCATCCGTACCTACGATTCCGGAGTTATAGTTTGCCACCGCATGCATTCAATAGAAATGTTTTTTATTCTTTTCAGCCGACCAACGTTTAAGGGCTGACAGTGGGTTGACTCCATAGTCGGTTGATCCGATAGAGACTGACCCACTGTCTCTCCATCGTACGAAAATGATTCTATCGCCTTTATTGAACCCCGCCCAAGCTTCTTAAATGTCTTCTTGTGGGGCAGAAGTTGGGTATATTAGCCGCTGTTGTGAGATGCGGAGTATCATGCGAACTATCACACTCAGATAAAGAAAACAGATCGAATCAAAATATTAATAACAACTCTAAGTTCAGTTGTTTCATCCAAGATAGTATTTTTAATAATATTTCTTTAGATATTACAAAAAATATAATTATTTATAGTATTTTTCCAATTAAAAATAGGGGAGGTCAGAATGCCCGGTGGTCCCTTTTGGGATCGCTTAACCTTTATCAGGTGTGGACAGATTTTAATTATGTAAAATATCAAGTAAACGTCACAAATCAATCTTAAAACTATCTGAGAATTAAATATCATAAAAATAATGAAGATTATATCAATAAAAAAGCACTTATGCAATAAATCCTTCAGCGAGTCGAGGTCAACAAATTCGTCCATTTTTGATAGCTTATAGCTAGCGCGCACGAGGTTAAACCGACATAGCTACCCCTCTAAGATATAAGAGGGCCCTTGAAAAGAAAGCTAGTATGCCTCGAACATGTTCAGACATGCGAAAAAAGGCCGAGAATTTTTTAATGACTCCATTATTGAGATCCCAAAAGGGACCACCGGGCGTTAATGGGTTAACCCACTTCTGATATCGTTTGTCCCACTTTCGATATAGTTTATCCCACTTCTGATATCGCTTATCCCACTTTCAATATAGTTTAACCCACTTCTGATATCGTTTATCCCACTTTCAATATAGTTTAACCCACTTCTGATATCGTTTATCCACTTTCAATATAGTTTAACCCACTTCTGATATCGTTTATCCCACTTCCGATATCGTTTATCCACTTCTGATATCGTTTATCCCACTTTGATATCGTTTAACCCACTTTCAATATAGTTTAACCCACTTCTGATATCGTTTATCCCACTTTCAATATAGTTTAACCCACTTCTGATATCGTTTGTCCCACTTTCGATATAGTTTATCCCACTTCTGATATCGCTTATCCCACTTTCGATATCGTTTATCCCACTTCTGATATCGCTTATCCCCTTTTCGATATCGTTTGTCCCACTTCCGATATCGTTTATCCCACTTCTGATATCGTTATATCTTCCCAGTTTGGCCAGAAAATACTGCATCAAGAAAAATATCCCTCTTACATCGTCGTTTTCATATAATCGTACCACTGTAAAACTAGTTCATTTTACCCAACTGTCATTTTGAGAATATTAAAAAATCAATATGACAAACGAGAATTTTGACACAAAATCGAAACTTGGTTTAAATCTACTATTTGCGAATAAAAAATCATGTACACAAATAAATTCTGATCCCTAAATAACAAGGATAAGCCGAAACTTTAAAGTCGGAAAAAAGAGGGAATTTATGTACTCCCAATTTATTTAACCCTTTTGTGACTAAAGGATCGGATTTTATATTTTCGGATGAAAGAAATGAGGGGAAAATGTTTTTAATTCGAAAACTGAGGTTATTTGTTGGGAGGAAATTCGGAATGCAAGGGGTTTAACCGTAGGTACAAAACCTGAAACCGGAGGCTTTCTCCCTTTCGAGTTTACCGCTTTTCCCACCCAGATCATGAACCTCATTTGCATGTTTGGGAGCTTTCAGTCGAAACTAGTGTGTGCGTGTGTACAAAGTTGTTAAAGAGGTTGGATCCTCAGGGGATTAGAAACGTGCCCGAAGAGGGGAACCTATCCGTTTGTATAATTTTCACCTGTTTAACCGAATCAAAATTTCTAAAAAAACCTCGTTATTTTAGATAAAGAAACGCATCGAATCATCAAATTAAGGGTCGTGAAAGGAGAAACGCTCAGGAGCCTTAACAGAACAGTTGCTTGTTATGAAAATGTTCTTCAAACTGAGTTAATTGGAACTGTAGAGAGCGGGTGGGCTAAAGGGAGACGGAGAATGCCCTCAGGATGTCAATTGAGTCTAATTCACTGTTCATCCTAAAGATCTACAGAACCATGAAAATATTTCGTATTATCTACATTAATTATTACTAAAACAATAACTTTCTGACTTTTAAAACCAACTATTCAATGAAGGTTCTCGCTTAACAAAGCGTGAATATCCAGTTTTCCCTACTATCAAAAAATAAATAAAACTTTCTAGAAAAATAAAACAATCAAAAATTATTTTTCTCAATAAATTTTGAATTGAAGGAGTATGGCCGGGCGGAACGCTGTCGCGCTTGTTAGGTCGATTTCTCATATGGTTTATCCCACTTCTGATATCCTTTGTCTCTTCCAAGATATCGTTTATCCCACTTTGATATCGTTTATCCACTTCTGATATCGTTTTTCCCACTTCTTATATCGTTTATCCCACTTCTGATATCGTTCATACCACTTCTGATGTCGTTTATCCCACTTCTGGTTCTATATGCCATCTGATACCGTTTTTCCACTTTTGACACTATTTTTCCGACTTCCAATATGATTATCCCACTTCTGACATGGTTTAAATCCCAATTCTGATATCGTTCATCTTACTTCTGATATCGTTTATCCCACTTCTGATGTCCTTTATACCGCATATGATATCGCCAAAACCACTTTTGATATTTTTTATCCCATTTCAGATATCGTTTATCCCACTTCTGATGTTGTTTATCCCACTTCTTGTGCCCTATATACCTCTGATACCGCTTTTCCCACTTTTCATACTGTTTCTCCCACTTCTGATGTCGATTATCCCACTTCTGACATCGTTAAATCCCACTTCCTAAATCGTATATCCCACTTCTGATATCGTTTATCCCACTTCAGATATCGTTTATCCCACTTCTGATATCGTTTATCCCACTTCAGATATCGTTTATCCCACTTTAGAATCATTTATTCCACTTCTGATATCGTTTAATCAGCTTCAGATATCGTTTATCCCACTTCTGAAGTCCTTTATCACGCTATTGATATCGTCAAAACCACTTCTGACACCGTTTAAATCCCAATGCTGATATCGCTCATCCTACTTCTGATATCGTTTATCCCACTTCTGACGTCCTTTATCCCGCTTATGATATCGTCAAAACCACTTCTGATATCGTTTATCCCATTTCAGATATCGTTTATCCCACTTCTGATGTTGTTTATCCCTCTTCTAGCATCCTAAATACTACTATCTGATACCGTTTTTCCCACTTTTATACAGTTTCTCCCACTTCTTATATCGTTTATCCCACTTCTGATGTCGAAAAAGAAAGAAAAAATTATGAAAGTTGGACCATACGACAGCGCATTAAGCTTTAAATTGGGAACTAACGCAAAACGCTCGGTCTCCCCGCACCGCCCATCAGAAGCTTCTTATCACTATCCAAATTTCAAAAATTCATTAAAAATCTATTTTGAACGTAGGAAAAAAATTCAAACGGCATATTTCTATTTTTTTGCTCTTTAATTTAATATATATTTCAACTAAATATTTTACTAACGTTAGTTCCTAATTGTCAAAGTTCAAAGACTATACAAAAGGAAGATTTTAAAATAATTGGTTGAAAATTCCGCGATAAAAAGGAAAAGTGACACGAAGAAGTTATTGTGATATGGATATCTATTATCACGGGAACCCGATAGGAAAACTGATTAGCGATCTTTTCAGAAGTTGTCTGTGGTGCCGTCCGTCCGTCGCGTTTTTCCAAAATTTTCACGGAATTTTTTTTTTTTTTTTTTTTTTTTTTGATATCTTGAAAAACACGAGAGCTTTTTTTTGAAATTCACAAAAATGGCGGGGTCTTCCCTTCTAAAGTTTTGTTTGATTCCCTCGATTTTCACCAAAAATTTTTATTTTTACCCCTCTCCAAAAATAAAGAAGGGAGAAATTCTGGGTATCCTCGCCCTTCAATTGTGGCCAGGATGGGAGAAGACTTTCGTTTTTCTACCTAAAGGCGAATCAAAAATAATTCAACCAAGCGTTAGACAACAAATTAGTAGAGTAAAATTAGTTTCCTATATTTGAGCACAAAAATTGATCAGAAAATTTTTTACAAAAGCTCGTTCTCTTATTTTGGGAATATCTACACGGATGGGAGCAGTTTTTCCGAAAAAAGTAGCGGTTTTTTGCTCTCTTAAACCCTATTTACGTGGAGGGTATTACAATAACGTAATTTTGAGGAAGCTAAAAGAAAAATATTTTCATAAGAAATTTTTTTTGTGACAGAAAAAGACTATTCAGTGAACATCGGTGAAGTTCTGTGTCTGATTTATCCATTATTTATTCTTTGACTTATCTTACGGTTCAAAAGAAGAAATAAAAATTGTATCTATTTATATTATGGGTTGCTCAAAAGAAAAAGGCGCTTTTGTAAGTAGGTTGGTGAGAGAAGAGAAGGGAAATATTCCGAGCAATATAGCTTTGCCTTGGACCAACGAAGCAAGCATACATCAAAAAGATATCCTCCGAAAGGTAATTCGCCGATATTTGCTTTCTTACGAGTTATCTTCCACCGTTTCCTCTCCCAGTTTTCCTTTTTGACCGTGGAAAAAAACATGAAAGATTTACGTTGAAAAAAATTTATGAATTGAATAACGGCGAAAACTACTTCCTCGGTGTGGAAAACACGGAGGGGGCGCTTTACGTGATAAATTTCGAACGCTTCTAATCCACCTTTCATTAATCAACACTGTCGAAGCCCATCGGATCACGATATAACAACCCAAAAAAGAGAACAAAAAAAAGGAACATATTTGAAACAATACCATAATGTGAAGAAGAAAGAGATTTTGTGGGGAAAAAATTAGGGCAAAAATTGCAATTTTAATGAGGGATCGTCTAGAGGTTTATTTTTGTCAGATTGGTGAAATGCTGAAAAATGGTTAATTTAATTGATTTGAGTTTTGAAAATCTTACCGTTGGTTAAAATGTCGAAAATAAAAAGGGATAAGCATATGAATATTCGACATGTCGATGCAGGGCGGGTGAACATTTGTCGGTTCTACATGAAACGTTCGTCGCGTGGTTGTCGGAGGACGATCCTAGGGGGTCGACTCGGGTCGGACACTGGAAGGCAACTGAAACGCGGGTCGAGAGGTGGTGGGGGAGGCGGCATTTACCGCCCGCCGACCCTTTTCGATACGCTCAAAACCTCCAACGCGTTTAACTGACCTACGACAACCGACCAATCCATTTAGTTCAAAGCCCTACCCCCCCTACGACTGATTTATACACTTTGCCGCATAATGGGCGAGAAGATTTTTTCATAATATGATTCCCTATAGAAACTCATGACAGTCATGACAATCGATCTTGTTTTTCCGTTTCAATAGCGGATCTAATCCTCGTAAACAGACACGAAAATATCTTCGGTATTTACTCATCGATTTCATCAAGTTGGAACCTGTGACAATATATCGTTAAGACCGTTGACAAAAGGGCAGAAAATAAAGCTATAAAAGCATGGAACTACCCTGGTAACTCCCTGTCCATGCTCTAACTGCTGGAGAAGAATAGCGAAGACCTCACACGTCATTCCTCAGGGTAACAACCTCTAGGCATCTGAGTGCTTGATCCTACTCAAAGCTTTTGATATGGCATCCCAACGTTGGAAAAGACTCCCCAAACGTCATTCCTCGGGTACCAACCTCTTGCCTTCTCAGGAGTTCTGTAGTTGGTACTACACGCTTTTGATATGGCATCCCAACGATGGAAAAGACCTCCCCAAACGTCATTCTCGGGTACCAACCTCTTGCTTGAGTTTTTAGTTGGTACTACTCACAAGCTTTGATATGGCATCCCAACGATGGAAAAGACCTCCCCAAAACGTCATTCCTCGGGTACCAACCTCTTGCTTCTCAGGGAGTTCTGTAGTTGGTACTACTCACAAGCTTTTGATATTGCATCCCAACGATGGAAAAGACCTCCCCAAACGTCATTCCTCGGGTACCAACCTCTTACCTTCTCAGGGAGTCTGTAGTTGGTACTACTCACAAGCTTTTGATAGCATCCAACGATGGAAAAGACCTCCCCAAACGTCATTCCTCGGGGTACCAACCTCTGCCTTCTCAGGAGTTCTGTAGTTGGTACTACTCACAAGCTTGATATGGCATCCCAACGACGGAAAAGACCTCCCCAACGTCATTCCTCGGGTACCAACCTCTTGCCTCTCAGGGAGTTCTGTAGTTGGTACTACTCACAAGCTTTGATATGGCATCCCAACGATGGAAAAGACCTCCCCAAACGTCATTCCTCGGGTACCAACCTCTTGCCTTCTCAGGTAGTTCTGTAGTGGTACTGCTCACAAGCTTTGATATGGCATCCCAACGACGGAAAAGACCTCCCAAACGTCATTCCTCGGGGTACCAACCTCTTGCCTTCTCAGGGAGTTCTGTAGTTGGTACTACTCACAAGCTTTGATATGGCATCCCAACGATGGAAAAGACCTCCCCAAACGTCATTCCTCGGGTACCAACCTCTTGCCTTCTCAGGGAGTTCTGTAGTTGGTACTACTCACAAGCTTTGATATGGCATCCCAACGATGGAAAAGACCTCCCCAAACGCATTCCTCGGGGTACCAACCTCTAGTCTTCTCAGGGAGTTCTGTAGTTGGTACTACTCACAAGCTTTGATACGGCATCCCAACGATGGAAAAGACCTCCCCAAACGTCATTCTCAGGGTACCAACCCTTGCCTTCTCAGGGAGTTCTGTAGTTGGTACTACTCACAAGCTTTTGATACGGCATCCCAACGATGGAAAAGACCTCCCCAAACGTCATTCCTCGGGGTACCAACCTGTTGCCTTCTCAGGGAGTTCTGTAGTTGGTACTACTCACAAGCTTTTGATATGGCATCCCAACGATGGAAAAGACCTCCCCAAACGTCATTCCTCGGGGTACCAACCTCTTGCCTTCTCAGGGAGTTCTGTAGTTGGTACTGCTCACAAGCTTTTGATATGGCATCCCAACGATGGAAAAGTGCCTCCCCAAACGTCATTTCTCGGGGTACCAACCTCTTGCCTTCTCAGGAGTTCTGTAGTTGGTACTACTCACAAGCTTTTGATATGGCATCCCAACGATGGAAATGACCTCCCCAAACGTCATTCCTCGGGGTACCAACCTTTTGCCTTCTCAGGTAGTTTGTAGTTGGTACTACTCACATTCTTTGATACGGCATCCCAACGATGGAAAAGACCTCCCCAAACGTCATTCCTCGGGGTACCAACCTCTAGGCTTCTCAGGGAGTTCTGTAGTTGGTACTGCTCACAAGCTTTTGATATGGCATCCCAACGATGGAAAAGACCTCCCCAAACGTCATTCCTCAGGGTACCAACCTCTTGCATTCACAGGGAGTCTGTAGTTGGTACTACTCACAAGCTTTTGATTGGCATCCCAACGCTGGAAAAGACCTTCCAAAACGTCATTCCTCAGGGTACCTACTTCTAGCCTTTTGAGTGCTTCATCCTACTCACAAGCTTTTGATATGCATGATATGCATCCCAAACTTGGCGGTCTATTTGGCACCTTTTGGGAAAATTGAACTGGAGATACCTCAAGATATCCTCTTTTTCTTTTTACTGGATTTCAGCAAGGATTCCTCGTTTTTCGAACTATAAATCCCAAAATCCCAAATTGACTTGCTTTTCAGTTCATTTCCTCGTTCTTAAGACCATCACCGGGCTTAGCTCATTTTTGAAACTTCCATTTTATCGGACATTCGGGGTATGCCCAAGATATCTCGTTTGCTGACAAGCAGAAGAGGCCTTTAAAGACACCGACTCGCGATGAGGACAGCATTTTCATTATGCCTCCGTGGATTGTTGATCAGGGACTCTGATAAAGATGTATTGAAAGCTTATTATGACATTATTTTATAATTTTTATAAAGAACAGTTTAGAAACAATTAAAACATTGTAGCAACAATAAAATTAACTTTATAATACTGCAGTAAGCTTATTCAAAGAGCTTCCAAACAATTATTTCAATAGAATTTCTACCATTGCTAGTATAATAACGATAGTTTACCCGTAGCCGAACAACGCATAAAAGCCGACTAACGTTAAGGAGATTAAAACGAGCATAGATTTATGATAAAATGGTGCGTATTGCGCGGTTCATTTCATGGATCTGGTTTTATGGAACCTCCCGCTGAAAGTGAACGAGGAAACGACCCTATAGCCTCTTAATCTCCCGCTGCGAATCTATGTTCCTTAAAACGTGAATCACGTGTTTCCGCCTTTGACGAAAATAAAATTATATCCACTGTTTTGAACGTTAAAATTTGATCAGGAGGTCGTTTTTAGGCTTATTTTCACTACATTTTAGGCCGCCTTTCAAAATAAAGAAAACACCCAAAAATAAGAAAAAACCAAAGAGAAGCACCCAAAATATGGTGAATTGAATGTTTTTTTGGTCAAAATAAGTCTTATCGGCCATTTTCCTCGATTTTTGGGTGTAAAAACACCCTTCTAATTGGGTGTTTGGGCTTTCAACATCATTTTAGGTCGTTTTTGTCGATTGTTTTGGTGTACAAACACCGGAATCATCCGGTTTTTGATCCCAAAAGGGTGTTTTAGCGTTTCACACCTATTAATCGTCTTTAAGGCCGTTTTCCATGATTTTTTTGGGGTAAGAAAACCCTTTATATTGGGTGTTTGGGCGTTTAACATCATTTTAGGTCGTTTTCTTGATTTTTTGGTAGTATTGAAACACCGGTATCATCGTTTTTTTGCTATTGCACCCAATTAATAGGGTGTTCAACTTGTCCCAACCTAATAAGCGTCTAATCGGCCGTTTTCCTCGATTTTTAGCTGTAAAAAACACCCTATTTAACGGGATTTTGGGTGTTCAACATCATTTAGATCGTTTTCGTCGATTTTTTGGTGTAAAAACACCGGTATCATCGGGTTCTTAAGCTATTGCACCCATTTTAAAGGGTTCCCTGGCGTTTCCCACCCTATCAAACGTCTTATCGGCCGTTTTCCCCGATTTTGGTGTAAAAACACCGGTATCATCGGGTTCTTAAGCTATTGCAACCCATTTTAAAGGGTTCCCTGGCGTTTCCCACCCTATCATCGTCTTATCGGCCGTTTTCCCCGATTTTTGGTGTAAAAACCCCCTTTTAATTGGGTACTTGAGCGTTCAACATCATTTTAGGTCGTTTTTGTCGACTTATTGGTGTAGAAATACCGGAATCATCGGGTTTTTGAGCTATTGCACCCAAAAGGGTGTTCAAGCGTTTCACATCCTATTAAATCCTTTCAAAGCTCCGTTTTCAAAGTCTTATCCCGTGATGCTTTGTAGGAAAAAAAAAACAATCAAAAGGGAAAAACCGGAAATCCAGAGAGTTTCTTGATCAAAAAACTAATAAAAAAAGGAGGGTTTTTCCTGACAGTACAGTAGAATGCGCCCTAAAAACAAGTTTTTTAAATTCCTCCGTTTTCAAAGTTCCCCTTGGTGGTTATCCCGAGATAGTTTGTAAACCAAAAATCCGATTAAAAGGGGAAAACGCGAAATTCAGACAGTTTCTTGGTCAAAAAACTGAGGGAAATCAGATAAAAAAATGTGGTTTTTCCTGACAATATAAGTAGGAAGCGTTCTAAAAACTGGTTTTAGGTATTTTAAATTCCTCCGTTTTCAAAGCTCCCCTTGGATGTTAACCGAGATGCTTAGTAGAACGCCCGTTAAAATGGGTATTTGGGTGTTAACATCATTTTCGGCCGTTCTCATCAATTTTTTGGTATTTAAACACCGGTATCATCGGGTTTTTTAGCTTTAGCACCCAATTTAAAGGGGTTTTCGAGTGTTTCACACGCCAAATGGCTTTTGGGCCTTATTCTCGGCTTTTGGGTGTAAAAACGTTTCATCGGGTGCTTAAACAATAGGGCTTGCGAAAAAAGACGGTAGTTTATTGTTTACAAGATAATTTTCATTTTACGTTTTTAGGTAAATGTTTTTTTTTTCTTTTTAGGGTATTTTCTTAAAAGTTAACGCTGTCAGGAAGCTTTTAAGTTTTTACCTTGAAAGTTTAAAGCTTCGTGAAGTTACGGTAAGAGATCTCCGCCAAAATTCACCCCTAACTTATCCCCCCTACTGTTTTACATAAAGTTTTACTAGATTTCCTCCACTTTTCGCAATTAAATTTTATGGAAAGTAGGTTGGGGGGAAAAAAATAGAATTGAAAGGAAGAAGACACGAGGTGACAGGTACGAGGTTTCAATCCTAAAGGAAAAAGCAAGACATCTCTCCGCTCTTTATCCTTACAAAACCCTCCCTAAGGGGCTACAACTTCCACCTCTCAAGTCACACTGCATCCCGATCTTTTATCACTACTTTATCGCTTTTCTCTCCTTATTAAGATAAGATTTTTATTAAAACATTATAAACATTTTATATAAAGTATCCGAAGCAATGAATTTTAAACAAGAATGAATTAGTAATATCCCCGTCTTCCTTCGAGGAACGTGATATCAGACTTGTTGTCCGTGAAGGGCGGGTTGAAGTTATATATTCAGTCTCACCCCGGAGTCTGATTGACTTATCAACGTCCCGTTGAAATGAATTATTCAGTGCAAAGAATACTTTGTGAGACCTTTTTCTTTTAACACCTCAAAAATAATATATTGTTGAAAATCCTTAACAATATCAAAAGTAATCCCGGAGAGCCTGAAATGCGGAGTTCACCAGGATGGCACCGAAGGTGCAGAAAGGTGGTGATGGAAGCACCTCTGCTGTCCGAATACAAATGCTCGCTTTCAAAAATCGACAACAACGAGGAAAACGGCCGATAAGACGCTTGATAGGCTGGGACAAGCTAGAGCACCCTTTAAATTGGGTGCAATACCTAAAAGCCGGATGATACTGGTGTTTCAGCACCTAAAAATCGGAGAAAACGACCTAAAATGATGTTAAACGCCCAAAAACCCATTATAAAGAGTGTTCTTACACCAAAACAATCTAGGAAAACGGCCCTAAAAACGTTTAATAGGTGTGAACGCTTTGGGCTCAAAAACCCGATGATTCCGGTGTTTTAACACCAAAAAAATCAACGAAAACGATCTAAAATGATGTTGAAAGCCCAAACACCTAATTAATTAGAAGGGTGTTTTTACACCCAAAAATCGAGGAAAAAGGGCCGATAAGACGTATTTTGACCAAAAAACATTCAATTATCCATATTTTGGGTGCTTCTTTTTGGTTTTTTCTTATTTCTGGGTGTTTTCCTCTTTATTTTTGAAAGGAGGCCAAAAATGTAGCAAAAAGAAGCCTAAAAACGACCTATATTTGTTGAAAATCCTTAACAATATCAGAAGTAATCCCTGAGAGCCTGAAATGCAGAGTTCATCAGGATGGCACCGAAGTGCAGAAAGGTGGTGATGGAAGCACCTCTGCTAGATGTCCGAATACGAGGGCTGAACGAGGGTTAGAGAAAGACCCGGGGAATTCCGTACTTTTTACATGTTTCTCTTTCTATCCTTTGATGGTCAGCCAACATATTTTTATCCTCCTGTTTTGATAAAATAAAAGTCGAAGCTATTACTTCATAATGTTAAGTCAAAGGCACGAGAGGAAAAAAAAAATTATTATAAACTTGAGCAGTTAAGTGGGCTTTCACTCAGTAACAAGAGTTTCAACCTCGACTTTAATTAACAAAAAAAAAAAAAAACTTTATAACTTTTTTCAAGAAGACTAATACACGAAGTTAAAAACAAAAAACCTTTCATAAAATTTGACCGAGAAGTGTTTTTATGAGAAAAAAAAAAAAAAAAAAAAAAAAAAAAAAAGTGGAAGAAGTAGGTTTGAGAGAATGGGACCTCTAGGGAATAATTGAGACCTCAACTCTTTCCGTTCTATTTTATGAGGATTTTTCATTAAAAATCGAGTCGCATGAGACGAGAAAAAAAAGAGTTTTAAACTAAAAAAAAAAAAAAAAAAATGCAACTTTAAAAATTTATTAAAAAGTTATACAAGTGTTGGATAAAGAGGAAAGATTCCCCCTTTTTTTTTCTTTCTTAATTTTTTGAGTTTTTTGTAGTTTTCCTCGGTTTTTGACAAGATTCCATGTTTTACAGGAGTTCAGGGCTTCCCTGTGGCTTCGGTGAAGAGGAACGCCATTTTTTCAAGATTTTTTAGCTTTTTAGAAATAGGTGACCAAAAAGACGAAAACTCCAAATCTGTAAAAAAAAAAAGTCCGGGAACCATATTTTTCGGCCAGAAAATCGAGGAAAACTAAGCTTAAAGTGATTAAAATTATTAAAATTAAAGTGATTAAAATTATGTTAAAGTGATTTTTTAGACACTAAAAAAGTGGATAGATCAATCCATAACTATCAAAAGCAATCCAGACGTGTCTGAAGAGATTCAGAATTGTCAGAAGAATTCAGAATGACTGGAGAAATTCAAAATTGGTCTGAAGCAATCCAGAATCGTTTTGGGGAGCTCCAGAATCGTGTGGATACGAGTATATCTCCGAAGTTGTCTAAATCAATTCACTTTAACAATCCAGCAACACGTGAAGCAATCCAGAATTGTCTCTAACAATTCAGAATCGCCAGAAGCAATCCGAAATTGTCTGGAACCATCCAGAAATGCATGAAGCAATCCAGATTGCCTGGAACAAACCAAAAATGCCTGAAGTAATCCCCAATTGTTAGGAGAAAACTCCAAAATTGCCTGAAGCAATCTAATGGAACAATCCCGAAATGCCTGAAGCAATCCAGAATTGTCTCTAACAATTCAGAATCGCCTGACGCAATCCGAAATTGTCTGGAACCATCCAGAAATGCATGAAGCAATCCAGAATTGCCTGGAACAAACCAAAAATGCCTGAAGTAATCCCCAATTGTTAGGAGAAAACTCCAAAATTGCCTGAAGCAATCTAATGGAACAATCCCGAAATGCCTGAAGCAACCCAGAATTGTCTGGAACACTCCTGAAACTCCTGAAGCAATCTTGAATTGTCTGAAAAAACCCAGAAGTTTCTGAAGCAATCCCTTAGTGTCTGAAGCGATCCAGAGCTGCCCAAGCATTACAAAACTGTCTCAAGCAATCCTAAAGAGTCTGATGCAATCCAAAACTATCTAAAGCAATATAAAATTGTCTGAAGCAACCCAGAAATTCCAATGAAATCCAGAACTGTCTGAATTAATCCAGAATTTTAAATTGTCGAACTGCTTTTCTGGGGTCATAGAATTCCTCTTGACCCAGCAGATCCTTAGGTGAAATTTTAATATAACAAATTCATTATAAAAAAAAAAAGTTTTGAATATGAGAAGGTTGTATTTCAAAAAGGGCTCTCGGTCGATGACCGTTTTACAGACTTTGTCTTTTTCGAGGATGATGTTAAAGGAAAAACTTAGGTGGAATGAGTAAAGAGAACAACTATAAATTCAGGAGGACAAAACCAGGGCCGTCCCTCTTCGCCACCCTCACTCTCTGCACGTTCCATTATACTTCGGGGGAGCGAAAAACTCTCCGGGGCGGGGGTGGCGGCGCGAATTTATGAATAGGTACGCGGGGAAGAGAGAACGAGCGAGGGAGGCTATAAATAATGAGTTCGCATGCTTCTTGAATGGAATTTAATTAGTGTAAAAAGGGATGTCCACGTTGAAAAAGGGCAATCAGTGACGTCAATGTTTTAAAAGGTTAATAAGGTAAAGTACCTGTTTTTTTAAGGGCTCAAATCCACTTAATTACAGACCGATTAGCCCCGTCTTTCCATAACAAAAAACCTTTTTATCCAAAACGAAAGCTCAAAATTAATCCTTCTATCATAATTTACTCAAGAGCTAAACCCCTCTCTTTTCATATTCTAAATATGAATAATCATCTTAACTGTAATGCTAAAGTTGTTAAACCCAAGGGGTCCTAACTCATTTACCGAAGTTATCTTTAGGGAGGCGGAAAGGGAAGGTTCGGGGAGTGTAACCGTGTTAGCTAACCGTCTCCATCACACTTCTCTGACCGGTATGACCGCCAACGATCTCATTAAAAGTTTTACGTCATAAGTAGATTGGTTTCAGTACTCTGGAGTCTTCTGCGAGCGGCTAAAAGCTCTCGACAAAATTATTTCCTTTTTTTTTTTAGGAGGTTACAAAAATAACAAGACCCTTTCAAAGGTTACATGTTAATTTGTTATATAACAATTTTTAAAAATTCATCAAAACTTTATAAAAAAATAACTCCATTGAGCTCTTCAACGATTTGAAATTACTTGAGGCATTTCTGGATTGTTTCAGACATTCTGAATTGCTTCAGGAGTTACTGGATTGTTCCAGACAATTCTGGATTGCTTAGGGCAATGTCTGGATCGTTCGAGACAATTCTGAATTGCTTTAGGCGATCTGGATTGTTTGAGACAATTCTGGATTGCTTCAGGCATGTCTGGATTGTTCGAGACAATTCTGGATTGCTTAAGGTTCTGGATTGTTCCAGACAATTCTGGATTGCTTCAGGCGTTTCTGGATTGTTCGAGACAATTCTGAATTGTTCAGGAGTTTCTGGATTGTTTTGAGACAATTCTGGATTGCTTCAGGCGATTCTGGATGGTTCGAGACAATTCTGAATTGCTTCAGGAGTTTCTGGATTGCTTCAGGAGTTTCTGGATGTTCCAGACAATTCTGGATTGCTTCGGGCATGTCTGGATTGTTAGACACATTCTGAATTGCTTCAGGAGTTTCTGGATTGCTTCAGGCATGTCTGGATTGTTCGAGACAATTCTGGATTGCTTCAGGCGTTTTGGATTGCTTCAGGCATGTCTGGATTGTTCGAGACAATCTGGATTGCTTCAGGCGTTTCTGGATTGTTTCAGACAATTCTGGATTGCTTCAGGCATGCCTGGATTGTTAGACACAATTCTGAATTGCTCAGGAGTTTCTGGTTTGCTTCAGGCATGTCTGGATTGTTCGAGACAATTCTGGATTGCTTCAGGCGTTTCTGGATTGTTCCAGAGGATTGCTTCAGACAACTTTGCAGTTTTCTCGAAACAATTCCAAATCGGGGTGGAGGAATAGAGGTAAAGAAAAGGAAAGATACTAATAATCCAAGTAGTGATAGGGGTGAGGCGAAGAAAGCGCATGCGCATAAAAAGTGTTGGGAGAGGAAAAAATGTCCTTGAACTTTATTCGACTCACCCTCTCAAATAAAATTTCGAAACGCCTGATTTTTCGCTTATGCCTGATTTTTTTTAAAGCTACTGTCCCAAATTATGTGACATTAAAAATTTTTTCTTAAGGAAGTTTGCAAAGGAGTTGGAGGTTTTCTTAAGAGGCGGATTGTGTTCACCCGCAAGTCCGGCCCACTTCCCATCCATTGAGCTACGGATAGCCACGAAACTTAGTATAAACTCGCATTTCATCCCCTCCTTACCGCCACCCCTTTCTTCCACGAGTTAGATTGGTTTGCTAAACTTGTTTCGTCAGACTTGGTTTTCCCGATGACCTCTTGGCCGCTGTATTATTCCCAAAATAAACTTCTAATTTGTACAGACTAAAATATTTAAAAGAGAACGTTTAAAACCCACCTAGAATTTTGACTAAGTTTATAAGTGCTCTGAACTTCTTTTAAAGCACCTTTTAGGGAGTGGGTTTTCCTGTACTTGGATATTTTAAGACCCTTTTAAACTAGACACGCCTTCAGACTTCTTTTTCTTATCGCTTATTCGTAAAGGATCGCCTGTAAGCAAAGCAAAAAATTACTTATCCAAAAATATCGTTTATATAGCTATAGCAGTGGTAGGAATAACATCTTCCACAAGATGGGGGATGGTATTGGACAATTGGTAATTGCTTCTGACACTATGGAATTTCTTCAGAAACTTCTGGGTTGCTTCAGAAGCTTCTACGATGCTTCAGAAACTTCTGGGTTGCTACAGAAACTTCTGGATTGTTTCGAACACGTCTTGATTTAATCAGACCTTTCTCGATTGCTTCGTACAGTTCGGGATGCTTAGTCACTTATGGATTTCATTAGGGCTTTCTGGGTTGCATCAGACAATTCTTGATTGCTACAGAGAGTTTTGGATTGCTTCAGACTTTTCTGGAATGCTTCAGTGCTGGATTGCATTATACTGCTCTGAATTGCTTCTGACACTGTGGAATTTCATTAGAAACTTCTGGGTTGCTTCAGACCATTCAGGATTGCTTCAGACCCTTCATGATTGCTTCAGACAGTTCTGGATTCCTTCAGACACTTCTGGATGATTCAGAATCTTCAGGAGTGCTTCAAAAACTTCTGAATTGCTTAAAAAACTTCTGGATTGCTGTAGAAGATTTCGGATTGCCTAAGACTCTTCTGGACAGCTTAAGAAACTCACGGATTGCCTCAAACACTTCTGGATAGCTTTAGAAGCTTCTGGAGTACTTCAAAAACTTCTGAATTGCTGCAGACGATTTCGGATTACTTCAGACACTTCTGCACTGCTTCAGCAACTAATTCCTCATACACTTCTAGATTACTTCAGAACTTTAAGAGTGCTTCATAAATTTCTGGATGCTGTATACAATTTTTCGATTGCTTCGGACACTTCTGGATTACTTTAGAGAGCATTGGGTCATTTGGGTGCCAAAGTAAGAAGTTGCTGTTTAATATTTTTCTCAAGGCTAAACTTTTATGCACTTCCATCGAGGATTGAACTGCTAAATAGGGATTACGAAAGTATTAAAAAGTAGGAAAAGATTCAAAATCTTAATTTTTAAACTTGTATTGAAGGCAAAACTTCGTTAAAACTTACGTTTCCCAACGTTCAAAGTTGAAAAAAAAAATTCTTTTTATCTAAACGAAAAACTTCTCAGATTATGATAGAGTTTTCATGTTTAGATTTCGGATGATGGCTGAGAGAGATTGGGAGGGACGAAATGAAGTCGAGAAAGTCGATAGAAGTAACACCGAGGGTAGATTAAAAGGCTCAACTTACTTCATCCACCTTCTTATCAGGGAAACCTTCTTGGAAGTTGTCAGTTATAAATTTATCGCTTTCCCAAAGATAAAAGATCAAAAATGATTATGACACCTTTACACAATCATTAATCAACAAATTCGGTTTATTATAATTATTTAAATTTTTAAAGAAATTCCTCCAAAAGCGTTTCCAATATGGCGCTAGCGTCCTCCTGTGCCCATAAAGTGATAAAAGCTGAAGAAATCTTAAATATTTAAGGTAAAAAAGTGGAAATTATTTTCGCTTTCATTTCCTAGACTCTGAAGGAATGAGGAAATGCTTTTTTTCTAACTCTTCAAGATTAATTTTCTCCTTCTAATAAGAGCGAGGTTAGAAAACGGTTGGCATGCTTATCACGCGACTTCCCCGGTCGCCAGCTCTTAACTCGACAAGGGACACGACATTTTAATACCCACCCTCGCCACTCCTTTCCGAAACCCCGTAATTGGCACTGAATTATTTCAAAACGTCAGATTTTAAACGGATAAAAGACACAGAAAAAAAATAACCTAAAATTTATCTCTTCTCCTAAAATATTTTAATAATTCACAAAAAGGGGCGATTACGAATAATTCCTTGGATAGATTCACAAAGTCCTTGTTGACACTCATTAGAATACAAATGGGGAGTTTACTTGGCTAATGGCACGAATTAATCTCCATTAGAATTATTTGTTGAGAATTTCTTAGACGAAAAGGGGAAAGGAAGTTCGATATAATTCAAATGGTTGTCTTATTAATAGAAAACTATGCAATCATCCAATCAAAAAAGCTCATTATTTTTGATTTCACAAAATAAATATAAAACTTCGTCAATAATGCAATAGATTAATCTACTGCTAATATCAAGGGCAATGAATAATTAGAATAAAATATTTTTTTTGCTTAGAAAAACTCTGAATT
Organism: Orius insidiosus; assembly: GCA_014119065.1. Classification (NCBI taxonomy): domain Eukaryota; kingdom Metazoa; phylum Arthropoda; class Insecta; order Hemiptera; family Anthocoridae; genus Orius; species Orius insidiosus. The sequence continues at coordinate 32,215 of JACGAQ010002471.1, forward strand.
CAGACAATTCTAAATAGCTTTGGATTGATCGCTTTAGACCCTTTTGGATTGCTTTGGACATTGCTTCAGACGGTTTTGGATTGCTGTAGGAAGTTGTTGATTGCTTCAGAGGGTTTTGGATTGCTATAGGAAGTTCTGGATTTCTTTAGACTCTTCAGGATCGCTTAAGACCCATCTGGATTGCGTTGGACACTTCTAGATTACTTCAGACCCTTCTTGATTGCAATTGATAGTTCAGGATTGCTTCAGAAGCTTCTGGATTGCTTTAGAATATTCTGGATTGCTGCAGACCCTTCGGGATGACTTTAGACAGTTCTGTATTGCTTTTGACCCTTCTAGATTGCGTTATACAACTCAGGATTGCATTAGACAGTTCTGTATCGCTTCAGACCCTTCTGGATTGCTTCGGAAAGTTCTAGATTGCTTCAGACCCTACTGCATTGTTCGGACAGTTCTGGATTGCCCCAGAAAATTCTTGACTGCTTCAACAATTTTGGATTGCTTTAGGTGTTTTCATTGCTTTAGACTCTTCTGGATTGCACCAGAAAATTCTAGATTGCTTCAGACAGTTGTGCAATGCTTAGGAAGTTCTTTATTGCTACAGACAGTTTTGGATGCTTTAGGAAGTTCTCATTTGCTTAGACTCTTCAGGGTCGCTTCAGACCCATCTGGATTGCTTTGGACACTTCTAGATTGCTTCAGACTCTTCTAGATTGCATTTGATAGTTAAGAATGGCTTAAGAAACTTCTGGATAGCTGTAGGCCCTTTGGGGTGGCTTTAGACAGTTCTGGATTGCTTCAAACCCTTCTAGATTGCTCCAGACCTTTCTGAATTGCATTAGATAGTTCAGGATTCCTCAGAAACTTATGGATGGCTTCAGACAGTTCTGGATGCTTCAAACCGTTCTAGATTGCTCAGACAACTGAGGATTGCATTAGACAGTTGTATTGCTTCAGACCCTTCTGGATTGCTTCGTAAAATTCTAGATTGCTTCAGACCTTCTGCATTGCTTTGGACAGTTCTGGATTACCCTAGAAAATTCTAGATTGCTTCAGGCAATTTTGGTTTGCTTTAGACAGTTCTTTATCGCTTCAGACCCTTCTGGATTGCTGTGGAACGTTCTGGATTGCCCTAGAAAATTCTAGATTGTATCAGACAGTTTTGTATTGCTTTAGACAGTTCTGTATCGCTTCTGACCATTTGGATTCCACCAAAAATTCTGGATTGCACCAGAAAATTCTGGATTGCACCAGAAAATTCTGGATTGCTTCAGACAGTTTGGATGGCTTTAGTGCGTTTTGGTATGCCTAAGTGAGTTTTGGTTTGCTTCATGAGTTTTGGATTGCTAAAGACAGTTTTGGAAATCTTTAGACAGTTCGGATTGCCCCGAAAATTCCAGATTAAATCAGACAATTTTGGATGGCTTTAGGCATTCTTGATTGCTTTAGACCCTTCTGGATTGCTGCAGACAGTTTTGGATGGCTTCAGACAGTTTTGGATTGGTTTAGACAGCTCTGGATCGCTTTAGACCCTTCTGGATTGCTGCAGACAGTTTTGGATTGCTTCAGTCAGTTTTGGATAGGTTTAGACAGCTCTGGATCGCTTCAGACCCTTCTGGATTGCTGCAGACAGTTTTGGATGCTTCAGTCAGTTTTGGATTGGTTTAGACAGCTCTGGATCGCTTCAGACCCTTCTGGATGCTTTAGACGCTTCTGGATTGCTGCAGACAGTTTTGGATTGCTTCAGTTAGTTTTGGATTGGTTTAGACAGCTCTGGATCGCTTCAGACCCTTCTGGATTGCTGCAGACAGTTTTGGATTGCTTCCGTTAGTTTTGGATTGCTTCAGTGAGTTTTGGATTGCTTTTGACCCCTATGGATTGCTTCAGACCCCAATGGAATGCGTCAGACAACTCTGGATTAATTTTTTTTTTTTGGAACTTTTGGAATGGCATTAAATCCAAGATCGTTTGAAAATCTTCAAGGCACAGATTTTAGAAAGATTTTGTGTAAAGATCATAGTCATGAAATCCAAACTTAACAATTTCAAATTTCTAATCCCTCTCGAGCTGGTAAAAAAAACCATTCCTGTCTCGTCATAAACTTTCTGATGGATGTAGGGGGAAAAAAAATCAATGAAAAAGTTTGAATAAATTTTGGTTTCAAACTTTGATAAATGGCATCTGAGAAGACACTATCGCTTCTTGATAGTTCCTTTCACACGGAGAGATTTTGATAAACGCGTCACCTTTTTTTGATTTATCGCACTTTTTCTTTGTTATTGTTTCCCAATCGTATTTATTTCTAAAAAAAATAAGTTTTTTCGGATAAAATAATGATTAATATGCTTAAAATCTGGGCGAATAACATCAAATTTCTGAGCTGCTTTAGATTACTCTTCGTGATTTCTACCCAAAAATTCATAATTTGCTGGATCAATATGTTTGCTAGATGCCGTTGTGTACCCTTTCTGTTCGGCTAAAATTTTATCGATTATTAAATCTGCTGTCCACTGTTCCTATCTAATTTTGATTGATATCGAACAAGGTCATCCGTTATCAATAATGTACCCGGTTGTCAATACATAGGAACGTCGGGGACCCCCCGTACTGAATGACAGAACTCGAGCATGTCGCCATTTCCATAAATAGATTAAGTAACCCGATGGAAATCCGAGTGTCGTATATCGTACTAACGAATACAATCAAATTCAATTAATGCTTATGAAATTGTAAACTTTAAAATTGTTTATTAGATTCTGATTGGTCAGTTTATAAAGGGTTTACCGTGTACGTGGGGTTTAACATTTAGGCTAATATAACTCGTACGTGAGTAAAAGAGAGGATGGCTATCACTGGCTTAAAATAGAAGCTACATTTTAGGAGTTACAAAAGCTTAAATGGATTAGTTAAAGGAGGTGAAAATTATGTTTTTAAGTTGAGAGTGTGTGTTTCACGAAAGACTTTCGTGTAGGTTCAACAAGTCCTGAGCGAGAAGCACGTAATCTGATTAGGAGGGTCTCAATTAAGTAGGCCTCTTCATGCGTTTACCATCCACTTGTTGATCAAATTTTTAATATTTTTTTTATTAATAAAAAGGTTCCAATTTTTCATGTCCGAAGGGCAAAATGAAATAAAAGGAATAAAAGAACGTTGCGACAAATCTTCATTTATAGCAATTTGCCCGACAGTGCAATCAATAACTGTAACTGTGTATAGTGAAGCTCGTTCCCTTTTTCCATTTCGCCCTTACGCAGGTCTTCTTTCAAAGAAATGAGAAAATAAGGGATGAAATCGGAGAGGGCGAGTAAAATAGAGTGATGACGAGAAGAGAGGCAATAAAGAATATTGAATGGATATTGAAGTTGAAACAGGTTACAATTATTACCTGTTGAACTGCACCGAACAAAATGACTTGAGCTTTCGTTGGCAAGATTCCGACTCTTTAAGGGACTGTATTCAATCGCTTTTGTCGAGATTTCCATCCGATAACTGTAGGTACATTTGAGATTTTTCAACGATTCTGCTATTGACATTTTATTATTTTTTGACCTTATTATAGGAGAATCTCAACAATCAGACCTCACTTCAACTCTACTGCATTTTATGGAATATTTCTCACTATGGCATCATTTTCCCCTGGGTTTTACAACTTTCAAAACTTAAAAAAAAAGTTTTTTTACTTAGCTATTAGCCTCTGGAGATATTTTCCACTCATATAGATAATACTTTTTGTTTTCCGAGTTTCGCTGCTTATGAACAACTTTTAACTTCCTTAAAGACTTTATTGTGATACGGGAGTCTCAGTTTGACCGCGCCACCGTCGTGTCGGTCCGTGAGTTACTAGCTAGTTTTATCGTTTTTTCTCTAATAAAAACGGAATTTTCAAGTCAAAAGTGTTCGTTTTGAGAAAAAAAAGTTGTTTTTTACCATCTGGGACAATTGAAAATCATTGGTTTTTCGTTTTCGTGCCGTTTTTCCAGTGTTAAGTTTCAACACATGGTTTTCATAATCCCGCATCTTTCGTCGACGTCTTCATTGTAATTCTCCGTCTTATATTTTATTTTCGAGCCTGCCCGTGTACCTCGTAAAGACATTAAGATTTAACTATTTTAACTAAGTGTTAAATGCCAAATTGTGAAGGATTACTTAAAGAACGACCCGTGGCTTTGTCTTCGACCTTGATACAGGGTGATAACCTGATAAGGCGCTCCTTTTGTTTATTTTGATTTTCGCACACTTCTCCAAATTGAAATATGGATTTTTCGAATATAATGGACTGCATTGCCCTTCGGATGGAAGGCCTTATTGATAATCACGAGCTTCAAACCCTTAAAAATGAACTTGCAAGTACTATTTTAGATAACCGTTCCTTGCGTACCGAACTCAGTGTTTTAAAAGAGTCATTGGCTAAATTGGAACACAAGTTCTCACGTTTAACTGGAGACCTGGACAGTAGGAAACTGTGTTTGATACTGAGAGGTTTTGCCGTCGATGAGAAAGAAAACTTGACTTGTCAGATTTCATCTTGGATATCGTTAAACTTATCAGTAGATGTTCAAATACGCGAAGTTTACCCTTTGACGAACCTCAAAAGTGTCATTCGACCTCTGAAAATAGTTTTTGAACAAAACTGATCGTATTTCAGTACTGAAGAACGCCCACAAACTAAAAGGCACCGGTACCTTTCTTCATGAAGATCTGAAATTATCAGATCGTAGACAAATTTCGAAACTTATAGCTCTTAAAAAGATTGTAACGAATATTAACCCCTTAAAGAGAGTAAAAATTTTTAATATGACCATAAAAATTGGTCACAGTAGCTTCTCATGGAACAACAAGAAGGCCTCATCTTTAACGGCTCGAATGGCATACCAACTCTAAATAAAATCTTCAATTGCGACTTCTCGACATGTATTCGTCAACTAAGAAAAAAATCAGATGGATCAGACATTATCGCCCCACCGGTGACAACAGTTCCTCCGGAAGTAAACGAGTGTGGAACCCCTGATTTCAGTCGACATCAGCATCAATACTTCCAGTTCTCAGCACACCAGTGGTGTCATCTCCAAAACCGGTTGAAACCACAGAAAAATTTCTGACCTGGAATGTTCACGGCCTTACTAATTTCTTGGATTTTGGTTCCAAACTTCTTGATGAACATTCTGTTGTAGGCCTTACTGAAACATGGAACACCGCGAGTAGCATTCCTGTTGCCAGATTAATTGAATCTACCTTTGACACTGTCGTATCTCCAGCTGTAAAAGGACCTAAAGGTAGACCCTCTGGTGGTCTGGCACTGTTTATACGCAAGGACTGGAATGTCAAACTTTTGGAGCAGTCAAGGGGATACATATTGGTAAAAATTCGTAAAGAGTCTATTGATATGATCGTCATGCTCGTTTACATCAGAAACGCTGAAAGCCTTCCTTCAAACCTTAAAGATATCGATGAAGTATATCACCGAGCTCGTTTGAAGTACTCTACTTGCGACTTTTTAATCTTTGGCGATTTCAACTGTCGGGTTGCAAATCTCAATTCTGCCGACGCGGACGTCTTCCTGGATACGAATTTCACAAACGAGAGGCGGAGCTTAGATGAAGTATGCAGTACTGGAGGACGCCAACTTGTCAGCCTGATGGAAGAAAACGGCTTCGTCCTGCTTAACGGAAGAGCGACGTCAGATAATCCAGCCCAATACGTATATGTCAAGCCTTGGTAAAAGTGTTATCGACCTAGTCTGGTGCAGTATAAACTCCATTTATCTATTTTCCGATCTTAAAGTTTGTGATGATTTGTCACTGGCTGACCATCTTCCTGTTTCAACCACGATTACTCTTGCAGGTCCTCATTTTTCAAATAATGATACAAATAATGACCACAATGTTTTCCATAAATGTGAAAGAGTAATCTGGTTGCAGGCTAAGAAGGGAGATTACTCTAACGCTATGAAAGATTCATTTGTTAAATTTGACAAAAGAGATCTCCTCAAGAGATGTATCGTTTTACCATTGAAAAAATTCTATGTTGTGCCAAGCAGCTAGGGTGTTACCAAAAGGAAAAAACATTTGTAATGAGTCAGCTTAGAAAAAATGAGTGGTTTGATACCGAATGTAGATCTAAGAGATACTTTGTACATAAAGTTATAGGAAAGCAAAACGTAGTAACTTTGAGGACAACCTATTTAAAATTTATTTGCAAGTTAAAAAAGAATACGCAGCTGTAATCAAAGTGAAAAAGGATGCCCACTTTAAATCTATTGTGAAAAGACTAGAAAATGTAAATAATTCGATAGATTTTTGGAGAACCCTTAGACAAGTTAAAAGTAAAAGAAATGCATCAAGTATCCCATTCTCGATCGCTGAGATAGAATGTTTTTTGACAACGTGTTGGCTGGGATCACGGGGACTCCTGTGGGTATTTCTGGCTACTGTAGCTATAGTGAAACTCTTGATAGTTTGATCACATTAGAAGAACTTGAAGTTGCCTTCAGTTACTGTGCCAAGAACAAAGCACCGGGTTTAGACCTCATTCCTTACGAATTTTTCGAAAACTTACCGGTCGAATGGAAAAAGAATATTGTAGATCTTTTCAATCAAATCCTAGAACTAGAGACCGTCCCGTACGATTGGGGTCGCATTAAGTACTTTCTTCTTTTCAAAAATGGAAACCGTAAAGACCTGAATAATTATCGTGGTATATCTCTTCTCAATTCCATCTCGAAGATTTTCTTTCATGTTCTGAACATCCGAGTGCAGGAGTTTTGCAATGAAAATTCGATTCTTCCGGAAAATCAATACGGTTTTAGAAAAGGACGAAGCTGTGCTGATTGTGTGTTTGTCCTTTCGGGTCTCATTAAAATCCATACTCGACTTCCAAAAAGAAAGGTTTTTGCACTTTTTATTGATTTTAAAAGGGCATTTGATAGCGTTAACCATCAACTTCTGTTTGAGAAACTAGTTAAGCTAGGATTTAGCTCCAAGTTCATCAATATCTTGACCGATCAATATAAGGGGGCTCAGTTTTCAGTTTGTTTTAATGGCAAAAATTCCAAATTTTTTAACATCACTAGTGGGGTGCTACAGGGTGAAGTGCTTTCACCCATTTGTTTGCTATTTTTGTTGCTGACTTTGATCTCTATATGAGGGGGAAAGGATTTATAGGGCTTGACATTAATGGTTATAATGATATCCTGTCATTATTCTACGCTGATGATGCGGTAGTGTTGGGGGACACAAAAATTGATTTACAGAGAAAGTTAAGGTGTCTAAAAGATTACTGCGTAGAGAACCGGCTAGCGCTAAATACTAAAAAGACTAAAATAGTTGTCTTCAGGAAGGGAGGAAGGTTAAAGAAGAATACTTCTTTTTCTATGGCGAAGAGAAGATAGAGATTGTAAGCAACTTCACCTATTTAGGATTCAAACTGAATACCTTAGGGCAATTCGGGACACATGCTGGTACTGCTTTAAAAAAAGGACAAGCGGCCATGTTTGGCATCCTTCCACTTATAAATAAATATAACGTCTCGGACCGCGAAGCCTGGATAAAATTATATTTATCAATGGTGTCCTCGGTAACACTGTATGGGGAGAGGTATGGCTCTTTTTACTATGAAATGGTAGAAAGACTTCAGGCTCAGTTTTTTAGGCACCTTCTTCGTCTGCCTGCGAGCGTTCCAGCTTTGTACGTTCGAAATGAACTCAACATAGTTAGTCCAAGACTAGGCATTTTTAAAAGCACCATGAAGTATTGGAACAAATTACTAGATATGGACTCAAACCGGTACCCTAGAGCCATTTTTGATAGGCTTGGTTGGAACGGGAGGTAACGGACTTCAAATGTGTATGGATTTCGGCGCTTAGGGAATCTCTGACTCTTATTGGCAGGGAGGACCTATGGAAGGAACAACTTCGAGTTGAGGGTAGTTTTGAGGGTCTGTTGGGGGAGTTTGAGAACGCCATTTATGAGAGAGACAAAGAAAGAGATTGTCAGCTTATAATTATATATTTCCCTTCATATCCAACAAAACCAAGAATGACAAGAACTTCTTGTCCAAGGGGCTTCTCTCCGGGATAAAAGGGTGATAAGCAGGATACGCATGCACAACCGGAAGAATTTACCTTTTACCTCGGCGATCGAGCTTTTCCGTTTGACGGAGAGGATATCTGTCAGGTCTGCTTCGATCCGGAAACCAGTAGCACCCTCTCACATTACCTTTTTGAGTGTAGGTCTTTTCATTCTGAGAGAGCAGGTGTTTCGGGGCCATCCGGGACGAGGGAGACCTGGCTTCCCTATTTGGCGAGGATGCTTTATGTTTATATCGAAAGGTGTGTAAATTTGTGGACATGACGAAAACTCGAATATATAATTATGTAAATTAATGTAAATTATGTAAATTAGCTAGATTAATCAGAGAATTTGTTCATGTTTAAGTTGTAAGTTCATGTTTGTAAGACTCCAAAATCGAATATTGTAACATACATTGTAAATACAATTAAATTAAAAAAAAAAAA
>JACGAQ010002472.1:0-40683 GCA_014119065.1 Orius insidiosus
ACGATATTCTGCGGCCTTGGCATTCACAACACGATGATGTACAACGAGGTCGAAAAGGCGATGGCGAGACAAAAAGTGACGATCGAGGTAAATATTCTGGCTGTACTTCCCTTATTCCTTTAAGTTCCGGTATGCGTACTAACTGTAATAATTAGTCACGATCATTTTGCGGTCTCTCTCTAATGAAGCTTTGCCCTAGTTAACCTCCATTGTATATTACGTCAAAAGCTTCTATTTTAGTTCACTCCTTTGAGACATCTCAAGTTCACGAGTAGCACAATTAGTTCCTTATGATAATCGCTAAAAAAATTATTTTAAACAGACCTATCTCCGCCATTTTTTCGAATTGTTACTTTCTGGTTCAGAAAGTATAGATAGAAAGATTGTGTGAAAATTGGCGAAAATCGGTTGAAAACTGTGGTCGTGAAGTTTTGCGGAAAAAATGCTACGGACGGACGGCTGGCCGGCACCACAGACAAAGTTGAGATCGGTATAGATCCATAATCGATTTGACCCTACGCAGTCTGGAAGATCCTTCCCCAAAAACCCGACATGGAGGGTAAAACAACTTCCTTAAGGAAATTAAAATGGAATAAGGACTGCAATTATTGGGGGAGATCACGTTCAACATAACGCATTTCACCCTAAAGCAGTTGAAAATAAAAAATCTGCATTTCACTATAATGAGTTTCGGCATAATTCAATTGAACATGAAGCTCTCAAAAGTTCAAAAATTTTGAGCATAATGCATATCAACATAAAGCGTTTCGCCATAAACGACAATAAATGCAAGTCGACAAAAAAAGTGCAATTCACCATAACGCTTCTCACCAAAAGCCTCTCTTTAAACTTGTTTCACCATAAAACTGTTTCTGTCGTTTGGGCTAATATCACCATAAAACTAGAGACAGCGAAAGAGCAAGCCTACTTTCGCTGTTTAAAACGCGATTATGGCGAAACGAAAAACCTTAAAACTTGACAGTTCACCATAACGCAATTCAACAAAAATATCTCACCATAAACTAGGAAAAGCAAGGGCACCAATGGGATCAGCTCGTTTATGACACAATGGGGTTATTTTTTCCTCGCGAGATGTGCGAATTGCATTAGTGAACTCAAGTTTTAACGTTTTTTCGTTTCACCATAATCGCGTTTTAAACGGCGAAAATAGGCTTGCTCTTCGCTGTCCCTAGTTTATGGTGAATGTGTTATCCAAACGACTGAAACAGATTTATGGCGAAACAAGTTCTTTAAAATGAAAACTTTATGTTCACTGCGTTGTGTTGAATCGACAAATTTTATGTCGAAACGACAAGTGTTAAATCACTTCTTTATGGTGAGATGTATTATGTTCAATGCATTATAGTGAACGTTTTCGACCATTTTCGTTATGTTGATGCAAATTTTTATGGTGAACGGTAATTCGCGATTTCTGCCTTTTTATGGTCAAATGCATTATGTCGACGTATACACTCGATTCAAACCTAAGACCTTCTAGTTTCGAGTGTATGTGATGTTGCAGATTATTTATGTTCAACTGCTTTAGGGTGAAATGCATTATGTTGAACGGTGTTTCCCAATCATTCAGTGGATTTTTTCTCTATTAATTTTTCTTATGTCCTAATTTTCCCCGGAAAAAACCCTTGCTTAAATAGGAAAATGAAGCAAAATTCAGATTTAGACCATCGAGGTTCATTTTAAACCAATGTTCGACGGTCGTGTTGCATATTTTAAAAAAATCTGTTGTCTTTTAGATTGTGTAAAAGGGTTCTAGCCACGTTATTAAAGTCAATCTCTATTCCCATGTCCCTCTCGTAGAATCCTTCTCAATTCGATCATAACATCCGAGTTTCCTTTATTTTATCACCTCGCCTCTTCCCACGAGGTTGATACTGAAAAGTATAAGTTTCTTGTTTCCTAATGTTTATTAATGACCCCTAAAGTTTAAACTTTACCAATCATGTAATTACAAAAAGATGTTCTGTTTTCCTTCGAATGTTTGACCAAGAAAACAGGCCTCGGTATTTAATTTATTGGATCGATAGTTCGAAAATGTGCGTACTCCTCCCCATTTAATTTACCAAGGAACCTTTTTGAGTGAAAGTTTAGAGGTAAAATTTAATTCAATGGGGTAATTTGATTAACTTAGAAACGTGAGTGGATTAACATATAAGAATTGATTTATTAACTCCAAGTGTTGAGGTCTTTATTAAATGTGACGTCAACGTCTCCTTTAGAACTCCCGAGAAATTCCAGTTTCTGGAATGTCTCCGAGAATTCTAAAAACTCAAAGAGTCAAAATTGGTTTGCAATACTAAAAAAAAGTTTTTGTTTCAATTTTTAAATTTGTTTCAGGTTCTTTCTTACCACGCAACAGCCTCAAATAAAGAAGTGGAAGCGCTTATGGTAAAAAAATCATTTTAATTCTTTTAAAACTTGAGAAGTAAAATCAGTTTCCTTGTAAGATGGATACTGTAAACTTTTCAAGCGATCCAAGTTTTCTGACAGCATAAAACTGCTTTCCCGAGGGCATGGGGTAGAAATTTTTTTTTTAATTTCAATGTCAATCCAAGGTAGTGACGTAAGAACCTGGAGGACGTTCTAAATATAGAATGGTTATAATACCGAATTGGGTTAATTTTGTTTCAAACTTATCAGTGGGGACATTTTTAAAATTGCCTATTAAACTCCTTGATGACTTAAAAAAAATCGATATTCTAGGAGTTACCAGTCCCTCAGGCAGATGAGCTGAATCTCTACTCGCTCTCTTTCGACGATTTCTCTCTCACGGATAATGAAATGATTCTCGCCTCTGTGAGCATGTTCGTCGAGCTTGGCCTCGTTAAGAAATTTAATATTGAAAGAGAGGTAATAAAATTTAAAATTGCTCGTAAAATCCTAAATATTTTTTTAGACTCTCTACCGATTTTGATAACAGTAAAAAGGAATTACAGAGACGTACCTTATCATAATTGGAAGCACGCTTTTAATGTGGCTCAAGTCATGTTTGCTATTCTGATGGTAAATGTAATTTTAGGAATTCGTTTGATTATTTTTTCCACCCGTTTTAGGGCTGTGAAATGAAAGGAACGTTCAGCGATTTGGAGGTTCTCGGCATGTTTGTGGGATGCTTATGTCACGATTTGGACCACCGAGGGACGAACAATGCCTACCAGCAGAAGTAAGTGGAGATAAAAGGGCCCTTTGATAATTTATCTTTTAAATTAAAAGATTTTTTTTTAATTAATACCATTGTTAAATTAATTAGGTAGCGCCTCGGAGTCACAGAAAATCTTTTTTCTTTTAAGGGGGAAAATATTTTACCAGGAAGAAAAAAAGGTAGGCCACCGGTGGATTGAAGCCTACGACCTTTGATTATAGAGGCTACCTCAATGTCAACCTGTCTTCCTGGATTTCGTTAGAGTAAAAATTAGGGGGAAAGATAAAGCAAGTTTGAAGTTAGCAAGAGTGAGACATTAGCCCGGATCAATGGTCTTTTTGATATTAGATTTTGATTATATTAACTTTTGTTAACATTCGTTATATAACATATTAACATTCATTTTCGAGTTAACCGGAAGGGTCGTAGGTTCGAATCCCACTGGAGGCCTTACTTTTTTTTGGAGGGCGGCGGAACGCTGCCAAACACAAAAAATCAGAAACTAGACCGAAAATGAGGGTTACCATTCAACTTTTTCTCTATCTAATTAGTTTTCGAGTTAACCGGGAGGGGGGGGGGAGAGTTTCCACCCTGTAGATGGGCTGGAAACCCAACGGTCGTAGGTTCGAATCCTCTGGAGGCCTTACTTTTTTTTGGAGGGCGGCGGAACGCTGCCAAACACAAAAAAATCAGAAACTAGACCGAAAATGAGGGTTACAATTCAACTTTTTTCTCTATCTTAATTAGTTTTCGAGTTTACTGGGAGGGGGGGGGGGCAGTTTCCACCCTGTAGATGGGCTGGAAACCCAACGGTCGTACGTTCGAATCCCACTGGAGGCCTAACTTTTGTTCTACTTTTTTTTGGAGGGCGGCGGAACGCTGCCAAACACAAAAAATCAGAAACTAGACCGAAAATGAGGGTTACCATTCAACTTTTTTCTCTATCTTAATTAGTTTTCGAGTTAACCGGGAGGGGGGGGGGCAGTTTCCACCCTGTAGATGGGCTGGAAACCCAACGGTCGTAGGTTCGAATCCCACTGGAGGCCTTACTTTTTTTTGGAGGGCGGCGGAACGCTGCCCAAACACAAAAAAATTAGAAACTAGACCGAAAATGAGGGTTACCATTCAACTTTTTTCTCTATCTTAATTAGTTTTCGAGTTAAACGGGAGGGGGGGGGCAGTTTCCACCCTGTAGATGGGCTGGAAACCCAACGGTCGTAGGTTCGAATCCCACTGGAGGCCTAACTTTTTTTCTACTTTTTTTGGAGGGCGGCGGAACGCTGCCAAACACAAAAAATCAGAAACGAGACCGAAAATGAGGGTTACCATTCAACTTTTTCTCTATCTTAATTAGTTTTCGAGTTAACCAGGAGGGGGGGGGGAGTTTCCACCCTGTAGATGGGCTGGAAACCCAACGGTCGTAGGTTCGAATCCCACGGAGGCCTAACTTTTTTTCTACTTTTTTTTCTTTCTTTACTCTTTTGCCTTTGCGAAAAATAAAAAACTAATTGTTTAGAGCTGGGTCAGCGCTCGTCCTTCTTTACGGTACAGCTAATACGATGGAGCACCATCATTTTAACCACGCAGTTATGATTTTAAGTAGTGAAGTATGTTTTCACACCTAACCTACTAATTAAACTGTTTTCCTTTAGAATTTGAACATTTTAAAAATTTATCCTCCGATAACTTCTCTACAGTTATGAACGTTTTGAAGCACAGCATATTAGCTACAGATCTTTCGACGTATTTCCAGTATGTTTAAAATATTCGTTTTTTGTTTAAAAGTAGTTTCTAAAATAGGAATCGTCATAAATTCTTTGAGTTGGTCGAATCGCGTGAGTATTCGTGGGGTTTGGAGGACCACCGTGAACTTCTTCGATCGATGCTTATGACGGCGTCGGATTTGGCGGCGTCCTGTAAGCCATGGGCTGTTCAGCAAGCGGTCGCCTCACTCGTCGCCGCCGAGTTTATTTCCAGGGTGATAAAGAACGTTCAGAACTCAACCTGCAGCCGACCCACTCATGGATCGCGAAAGAGCCCACGAGCTTCCCAAACTCCAGCTCAAATGGATCTCCGAAATCTGCCTCCCGCTTTACCAGGTGATTAAAACAGAGTTTGTTTCATTTAAAAAACGTCCTTTTCAGTCTCTCGGCCAAATGAATCCCAAGTTAAACGTTATGACAGAAGGTGCCTTGGAGAACATGAAACACTGGGCTTTACTTGACGGCATCCAGGAAAATGAGGACGAAAAAGAAACATAAGGCGGCTTAATATTTTATTTTTTTAATATTTATGATCGAGAAACCATTTATAATTTACAAGAAAAACATGTCACAGTAATTAAAAAATTTAAAAAACATAATTACCCAACCTAAAAAAATTTTCTTTAAAATATGTACTATTTTCAAGTTGTGATATGTATTTTCAATCTCGCACTTTTTATGGTCATCTTTATAAAGTTAAGGGTCAATTCTGATTTCAAATTTTATTATTTTAAAGGATGTAGAAAACTGCGAAGTTAAGTTTTTAGGCTGTGTTTAAAGGTTGTCGTGAATAAAATTTGAAATCTTTAAATTGTTATGACTGTTTTTATATGTACCAAAAGAAAATACTTAGTTTTCCGTCCGAAAACTTTCGTTTTGATTTATTTCAAATTTTTTTTTCGCATCACATTATAATATCGGGCACAATTTACAAAAGAAAAGTGACGGAATTAATGTCTAATTTATGTCTAAGAGAAAATAGTAATAAAGTAGTTAAGGAATCTTTTATAGACTGAATGTTCGAATATTAGGTAGCTAAACGAAAAGACTTGGGATGTGAAGAACGACCCATTTTTTAAAGGCCAATCTTGTAGTACCTTTTTTTTCTGCAATTAGATGACCATTTTGAATAATCACAGTTTATGTCTTTTAAATAAAATACGTTTAGAAATCGTCAGTCTTTTGAATTCTGTGGTTATTTTGTATTAGAAATCCAAATATTTTTCAAAGTCTATTTTGCATTAAATGAATTCTTTTAACTTTATTCTGTAAAATATTGTAATATGGCCTTCTTGAATTAAAGAAAATTATGTAACTGTTTGATTTGACTTCTACCTAGCAGCGTTCCCCAAAGCCAAACAGAAAACTTGATAAAAAACACTAAAAACCGAATAAAAAGCGTTTTACATTTAAGTTTTCAGCCTTCAAAAAACGAGTATTTCCCACATTTTAGTATTTTAAGAGGTGTCTGGGCGTTTTCACCAAACACCCCATTTTTACTGGATTTTCGGACATTTCCTCGGTTTTTTGACAAAGAGCCACATTTTTTCGATTTTTCCTTGGTTTTATGAAAAAGAAACCCATTTTTAGACTTTTGGGAGATTTTTGACTGGGGTTTCATTCTAACTGAGATATTTCCCAAATTTTAACTTCATTACAGTGTTGGGGAAGGGTCTTCCAGACCCCGAGGGTCAAATCGAATATTGATCTTTGTCTGTGGTGCCGACGGCGCTATACTTTGCCTCCTTTATACTTCTCCCTCCGTTACTTCCCCTCCGTTATACTTCCCTCCTATAGACTTCCCCTCTTTATACTTCCCCTCCTTTAGACTTCCCTTTCCGTTACACATCCCCTCGTTTATACTTCCCCTCCGTTATATTTCCCCTCCTTTAGACTTCCCCCTCCTTTAGACTTCCCCTCCTTATACTTCCCCTCCTTATACTTCCCCTCCTTTAGACTTCCCCTCCTAACTTCCCCTGCTTATACTTCCCCTCCGTTATACTTCCCCTCCTTTAGACTTCCCCTCCTATACTTCCCCTCCTTTAGACTTCCGCCTCCTTATACTTCCCCTCCTTTAGACTTCCCCCCCTTATACTTCCCCTTCTTTAGACTTCCCCTCCTTATACTTCCCCTCCTTTAGACTTCCCCTCCGTTATACTTCCCCTCTTTAGACTTCCCCTCCGTTATACTTCCCCTCTTTAGACCCCCTCCGTTATACTTCTCCTATATTTTTACTTCTCTTTAAGGAAGTTTTCGTTGGAAGCTCTTAAACTAGTACTTTTCTTTTGGTCTATTTGCTAAAAGTTTGGGATATCGAGGCTAATCGAAAATAATCCTCGACTTCTGTGTAGTTTCAGGCAGTAAGATGGTCCCCGATCTAGCGGAGTTTATTATAAGTATAACGAACCCAATGACTCATTCTCTACAAATGTCTACAAAAATGGCGCGAAGTGATAAGCTTTGCTTTTGCCATGGTGATGATAAGAAATTATAAACAAAAAATTTATTGAAGTTATCCATCTTCTAGTGTTTTTGCTCCATTTTGCTAGAATTTTTCTTTTTCTTAAAAGATGACAGAAGCCTTTGTTTCAAGTGTTTCTAAAGTGTTGGGCGAAATCGAGAAGGAACTCATCCTGGAACAAAACGAAGTTGAGATCATTGCGAGATTTTAAAATCGTTCCATTCACCGGTCGAGAAGATAAAAAGAAGTTCCATAAAAGCCGAAAGGATTCTTCCGAAAGCGGGTTACGAGCCTAAAAGAATCGAAGCTTCCGTCAAGAGTAAACCGGTTAAATACAATGGAATCGACGAACTACTCGAACGAGTCGCCTCCGACGATTCCGTCGACGACAGGACGGCCCTTGAACAAGTCAAAATCGAAGGAGCCACTTCTGAAATGATCGATGGAATCAATTTAGTCAACAACTATTTGCAAACGAGGAAAAACCAGGCGAGAAAAGAGGACGATTTTGCTAAAAAGTTATCTAAAAGATATGATGATTGGTAATTATCAACCTTCAAGTTTTTCCTAAGTCTTAGGCCAAAAAACACTCTTTTGGGAGTTTTCCAAGGCCTTTATCCTGAGGAAAAATTTTTACTGAATGTTCTCACAGCTTTTACTGTAGACTTCAGTCACAGTAAAAAATTTCCAACTTTCTACTAGGAGAGAGCCCCTTTTTTAGATTTCAAGGAATTTTTCTCAGTGGTTTGGCTGAAAAAACCAGTTTTCTGCAATATTTTGGCTATAAAATCTTTTGTTTCCCTTGGAAATTTAGAGGAAGAATCAGTTCCCTTTTTAGATTGTCAATAATGAACGTTCAAATTTTTATTTCTAGTTTGAAAGAGAAGCCGCACTCTTTTCTTCTGATGAAAACATATTGCGCCTAATAAGCACAGCTGCTAAAGAGAAACCACCTCCTCCACCAATTAAGCCACAAAAAGACATCTGCGACCCAGAAACCGTCAACCGAAACATCCAAAAACAAAAAGAAACCATCCAATCACGTATCAATCAATCAATTTTGGACGGCTTGACCGAAAAAGTTCCAGCAAAACATCTCCCATCCTTTATCGCTGTGTTAGCGCCTTAGAAAATATCACGAATTAAAAGTTCCTGTAATCGTCAAGAACAATTTAATTTGGGAAATAAATAAAATATGAAAGAACTGTATAAATTTATTGTTAATCTTAACTTTAAAAAGCTTTTGTTTATTAATCTAAAAAATAATGTTTTCCTTAAAACTATACAACAAAACTAATTCATTTTAGATTTATAATACATTTTGTTACTGTGATAAATCATGTAAGCTTTATACAAATATACACTTCTCATTAATTTGTACTAGTCCTCTAATGACCTCGCGTCTTTTTTATTAATTTTTTTGATTTTATTATTTACATTAGTAGAAATGATGCTTGTGGATAAATCACAGTAAATAAACAGAAAAGCGATTAAAAAGTTTTTGTACTTAAAAACTAGAAGACTAAAATGGCAAAAATGATGGCTTTTTAAAAAAAAAATTGATATGGTCATATCATTTGAAATAAGGAACTGATTGTCTGTGAGTGATCACAAATAAAGTGTTTTTTTTCCTAAAAACATAAATGGCTTGAAAATATAAGATATGTCATAAGTTAAAAAAAAGAAACTTAATAAATTGAAGGATTATGGTTGGAGTTGTCGAGTGTAGAGTAGAGTTTGACGAGGGTCTTCTTCACTCGGAGCGCGGGAGTCGAGCATTCGGATTTTGATGCCAACATTCACGCATTAGTTTACTCAGACTTGAAAGTACCTGAAAAATATGAAGGTAAAAATAAACTGTTATTTTAAATTCTTACAGGATCTGAGGCCCAACGGTTAGGAAGAATCGGCCTCTGTTGATCAATTGTGACGATTTTTTTCATTTCCTCGAAGCTAGGATCGGATCCTACACGATCATAAAATGGCGGCTGATAATCTTCAACGATTCCGTTGCTAACTATTCTCCTTCCTAGTTCCCATAAAACAAGACCGACTGCATACATATCAACCCTTTTAAGCCCTTCAAAGCAGTTCATGTCCAACCTAAAAAAATTAATAAAAAATATTTTTAATTTAAAAACTTACGTTTCATC
The DNA here is from genome assembly GCA_014119065.1 of Orius insidiosus. Classification (NCBI taxonomy): domain Eukaryota; kingdom Metazoa; phylum Arthropoda; class Insecta; order Hemiptera; family Anthocoridae; genus Orius; species Orius insidiosus. Next base: position 9,538 of record JACGAQ010002472.1, read on the forward strand.
TAAAACTTCAGGAGCCATATAGCGTTTAGTGCCGACCCTAGTGTTGGGAGCAATTTCGGTCTGTCCTGTCGATTGAACATGAGTGACGGCAAGACCGAAATCAGCGATGGCACAAACTCCGTTGCTTTTTACCAAAATATTCTTGCTTTTTATATCTCTATGTGCTATTGCCGGTTTACCCTTTAAACATTTATATAAATAAAAATTTTTTTTTTTGACTTACTTGAGTCCCGACGATTTCAGTATGCAAATGAGCGAGACCGGCCATCAATGATATGGCAAGCGCTAGAGCTTGTTTATGCGATAAAGTAGTTCTTCCTAATGATCGTATAAACTTCCATTGGCATGATAATGAGTAACAAGCCAAAGTTGAGTACATGAATTGTGCGAAGTCATATCAGAACCGATATACCCAAGGATATTTTCATGTCGTAATAAAACAGTGCTGGAAAAAAATGAAAAGGTTATAAAAATCAGCGGTCCACAGTCCTGGGGGTCAGCGAGAAATATTGATTAAAAATCACAGGAAACGGAGAAAGGAAACTAAGAATAAAAAAGTTGAGATTTACAGGATAGTTGATACTTTTCCTCCAGTTTTAAGCAGGAAAACCCTTTTACAGGATAGTCGATACTTTTCCTCCGGTTTTAGACAGGAAAACCCCTTTTTACAGAATAGTCGATACTTTTCATCCGGTTTTAGGCAGGAAAACCCATTTTTACAGGACATTTGATACTTTTCCTCAAGTTTAAGGCTGGAAAACCCCATTTTTACAGGATAAACGATACTCTCACTTAGGTTTTAGTCAGGAAAACCCCTTTTTACAGATAGTACTTTTCCTCCGGTTTAGGCAGGAAAACCCCATTTTTACAGGATAGTCGATACTTTTCCTCCAGTTTTAGGGAGGAAAACCCCATTTTTACAGGATAAACGATACTCTCACTTTTTAGTCAGGAAAACCCCTTTTTACAGAATAGTAGACACTTTTCCTCCGGTTTAGGCAGGAAAACCCCTTTTTACAGGATAGTCGATACTTTTCCTCCGGTTTTAGGGAAAAACCCCATTTTTACAGGATAGTCGATACTTTTCCTCCGGTTTTAGGGAGGAAAACCCATTTTACGGATAGTCGATACTTTCCTCCGGTTTTAGGCAGGAAACCCCATTTTAACAGGATAGTCATACTTTTCCTCCAGTTTTAGGCAGGAAAACCCATTTTACAGGATAGTCGATACTTTCCTCCGGTTTTAGGCAGGAAACCCCATTTTTACAGAACATTTGATACTTTTCCTCAGTTTAGGCTGGAGAACCCCATTTTTACAGGATAAACAATACTCTCACTTAGGTTTCAGTCAGGAAAACCCCATTTTTACAGGATAGAAGACACTTTTCCTCCTGTTTCAGGCAGGAAAACCCTTTTTACAGGATAGTCGATACTTTTCCTCCGGTTTTAGGCAGGAAAACCCCATTTTTACAGGATAGCCGATACTTTTCCTCCGGTTTAAGGCAGGAAAACCCCATTTTTACAGGATAGTCGATACTTTTCCTCCGGTTTTAGGCAGGAAAACCCATTTTTAGAGGATTGTCAATACTTTTCCTCCGGTTTTAGGCAGGAAAACCCATTTTTACAGGATAGTCGATACTTTTCCTCCAGTTTTAGGAGGAAAACCCCATTTTTACAGGATAGTCGACACTTTTCTTCCGGTTTTAGGCAGAACCCATTTTAACAGGATTCTCGTTGTTTTCCTCGGTTTTTTCAAAATGAAAACCCCATTTTTACAGGATAGTCGACACTTTTCTTCCGGTTTTAGGCAGAACCCATTTTAACAGGATTCTTGTTGTTTTCCTCGGTTTTTCAAAATGAAAACCCCATTTTACGGGATTTTCAGCAGTTTCCTCTGATTTATTGGCAGTGATTATTTTATGCCATACACTTTGACAGGTGAAATTGGTCCGATTGCTAAAACGATTGGGAATCCCAGAAACGAAAGTTACCTGTATATTTCGGTTTCTCTAGTCCATGACGCTTCATCTCTCGAAAAGAAAATTTTCACAGCAACATTTTCTCCATGCCAGATTCCCCTCCAGACTTCACCATATCTTCCTTTTCCAATACATTCAGCTAATGAAATTTGTTTAGCCAATGTCCTTTGGATCAATAAAGGCAGCCCACTTCCAGAGCCTGATGTCATATCATAAAACCCATCCTAAAAATCACATTATTACATAAAAAATTAATATTATAAACAACCTTAAGAGCGGTATCAGAAACCATCATTTCGCCATCTGCTAACGCAGAATATGTGGTTCGACCCTGAGGAGACATATCAGCTCGTTTTATGTGGCTTCGTTTTAAGAAAAATAAAATCAGAATTCCTATAATAAATAATACAATAACTGGTCCAACAATGGCAAAAACCAGTCTCCAAACGTATCCGTCATCATGAATCTTGTCATTTCCACTATATGAAGTATCTACAATAGCTTATTAGACATTGCAACAAAGAGGTGTCAACGCTACCATAATCGATGGAAGGAAAAGTTCCGTTGTTGCAGAAATCTCCTGAGCAGCAGACAAAAGCGTATCTTTTCTGCTCTGGATGAGGACTTGCAGAACACATGAATCTCGCTTGATCTGCATCTTGAGTGCACCCTCTGGATATCGCCATAGTCCCATCGGGCATCCTTTCCGAATATTTCCAACACTACAAATAAAATAATAAATAAAATGAAAATATATATAAAATAAATTACTTGTATGGCTTCAGTGCAGTGGGTGTTGACTGCACAATCTGGTTTTTCACAGGAGAGACATTTAAATTTTCCTTTGATAGTCGGCTTCTGCTGTAGCTGGAGAAGCTTTTGTTCAGCTCATCCGGCTCAGGGTCTTTATCAAGAGATTCTTCGTCTTCAGACAGACCTCCAAATCCGATCACACACAAACCTAAAATATAATTGGCATCATTCCAAAAGAAAACGAACGCGAGTAAATCAAGACTTTCTTATTAATTCTGAAACGTCGCTGTTAATAAACTTACCACAATTGATTAAAGCGAGTTGTAAACAATGAAGAAAAACAAAGAAGCCGCCATGACTTCTCACATAAACACTAAAGGTACTTCAACATCATTTCATGAAAAACGTCGAAACAAAGATTTTCCCCGGAATGGAAGACACAGAAAACATTCAGGGATTTGATTTAACTGTACACATTTTAAAGGAAAACTTCATGTTCGTCAGACAGCTTCGACTTATAAGTTCCAACTTGAAAGCGCAGTTTTTGAGTCCTTCGTAGGTGTTTTTCACAGAGGAACCAATACACAGAGTAACAACCGACCTCTCTTTTGGCAGTAATTTTAACGACGTAGTACTGCCCAAAGCGCTAGATGCCGCCACGGTCCGCCTTGGGCCGCCGCCCAAGGTCGCCCAAGCCCAAGCGATAGTTCCATGCGCCGCCACTGCCCATGGCGCTGTTTGACTTTGTTTTGAAAATCGCACCCGCTCGGCTGCGCTAAAAGCAACCAACAATATTGTCATTATTATCGCTTATCTATCACTTTATCCCAAAACCATTTTTTAAAATTTTAAACCATTTTAAAAAAAGGGAAAAAAAAGACTAAATAACGTTTCATACCTACTGTGATTCCACAACCAAATTTTCGCCTTAATCTCAGTGTCTTCTACCAGAATCAAGGGTTTTTAGCAAAGATTTTAGAACGGAAATGTATTAGTTCCGGTAATTTATTTTATTGTAAGATGTTATGTTTTTGTAAATAAAGTGTAAGTAGAGTAGAACAATATTGCAAATTTATTCTTCTTTGATGAGTTTTATTTGACCTATGCAGTTAATTTCTTTTTTCAATCAAATCAGTGTTAAGATCTTAAGGGAAAAGGGTACTTGAATCAAGAACCCCTTGTCAAAATTTAATGACATTTCATATTCTACTCAATAAAAGTCTGTTCTTTTGAATATCAAGTTTCTAATGGAATGGAGATGGAATGGAATGGAAGTGAGAACCTGCGCCGAAACGGGAGAATTAGAAGATGAACAAGGTGCAATTGATACAAGTGAATTTATATCGGACATGAACGATTTATTTGATAGTTTGAATAGTCGACAATCGTATGATAGGAACCCAAATAGATGTGCATTGTCAAGTGACTGTCCTCAGATTGAAAGCAACCTCAAAAAGGGCTTAGAGATTTTTATGGTGCTAAAAAAAGTTGGAATTAAGAGCAATAATCTTGATAAAGGTAGTACTAGAATTGTCGAAAGACCTCCTTGTTTTGATGGATTTTAGTTACCATTAATGCCCTTTTACTTCTATTCAAAGAGCTAACGTTGCAAAACACTGGAAATGATGGGAACAATTCTACTCCTATAAAATATCTTTTGACCTCAAGGCTTAACCAGGATGCTCTGGAAAATCTATTTTCTGTTCTCCGGCAAAAGGGGGGAAACAATACCAACCCATCAGTTAAAACACTTAGGAGTAGTTTGAGGTCATGTCTGGAAAAAAACCTGTTGCTACCTTCAAAGAAATCAAACTGCGAGGAGGACTCTGACTTTCCTTTGGTCCTTGATTTATTTAAAAATCGTAATCAAAGTACTTCCTTGGTTCATGATGAGTTTTTAACTCATACAGACCGATGTTATAACGAAGAGTTGGTTTATACAGATGGCCCATTGCAGACATTCCTCTTGAGCATGATGAACTCGATGTAAGTGTGAAACACACTTTGGAACGTTGCTCAATAACTTACTTTAGTGGCTATCTCGCTAACAAAGTCAGTGAGGTGTTTCATTGCGATCATTGTGAAAATATGTTGACCACTGCTGAATTCTTAAATGATAAAAACCATTTGTTGATATTGAATAGAGACTATTCACAATCAAAAGAAATAAGCTACTTGAAACATCCCTCTAAAGATTTGGTACACATCATAGAACTCAGTTTAAGATGTTTACATCTATCTTTAGCAGTGTATTTCATAAAAAGGGGTGGCAGAAATAATTTTTAATGAAATTAATTCCACAGTTTTAGATTGTGTAGAGTGGTCCAAAAAATTATTCATGTCAAGACCACTTGAATATATAATAAAATTCATGATTAAAGTTAAAGTTTACAAAGAATGTAGAATGTTCCTCAAAAATAGAAAAGTCACGAAGAGTGGGAATGCAAAAATTGACAAATTCAAAAATGTTTGAACGAAAAGACAATAATCAATTTACAAGTAAATTTGTTGCCAAATAAAAATTATAAATAAAATAAAATACAAAAAATTTATATATACTGTTGGCCACACTGCCAGTAATATTATGTTGGTGCAAAAATAAAGCAGGTTTTTGGTATGCAGTAAAAGCTAGCTACAATTTAACTTCAACCAAATATAATATTTATTTGAATAGCTTCCATGAAAATTCATACTCTTTTGCCAAATGCACAACTAATGCTTTGTTCCCAGAAGCAACAAACATTATTTTCGCACCAACTCAAAATTAATGCAAAACTATAAAATGGATTGCAACGCTATATTCCTCCACTTAAAAAAAAAAAAAAAAAAAAAAAAAAAAAAAAAAAAAAAAAAAAAAAAAAAATTATAATATACAAATAAATAAAGTAATAAAACTAATATATTCTTATAAGGTTCAGTTGACGAGAAAAAGCAGTTTAATTACAAATGAGAAGGCAAAATGTAATAACGCAATACACCACGTCATTAAATTATACGTTCAAAGTGGTTCCAATCAAATTGGGTTAAATTTCATTCGGATGGACGAAAAAAAAAAGTGTATAGGTACCTGAAAATATAAAACGTAATAATTTATAGTGTTTTTAGTTGAATTACATTTTGCCAAATTATCACTTATAGTACTTAAAACCTTCCGTTTAAAAAACAATTTGATAAATTAATTCACGGTTATGTATAAAATGATTAGTTGAAGTTTATCTTGGTGTCTTCAGTGAGCTTAAACCGAAGGTATTTTGAACTAATGAGTAATTCAGTGGAGGTTTTATTACTGCCGTCATTGCATGAAGAATGTTCGAAATCTTTATTTAAAAAACATGTGTCATGATTTATGTATTCTTTTAAAAACACAACAGACGTTCCAAGTTAGAACCCAAATTTTTAGTTCAGAAATGAAAATTAGCACTTGTTGAAAGGAATTTTCTTTCGGACACAAATTTTGAAAGAGCTACAGCGTCTTTTGTGTTTATGCATCAAAAATTAAATTCCGTCAACAAATCGCTAATTTCCATTTTTGAAGTATGGAATTGGAGTTAAACTTGAAAAAGGCCATTAGCGACGAAATCTCGTGATGCTGAATGCGAAGATGCTCAAATTTGAGACAGTTGGATTCTTCGGGAAAAAATAAGTGGAATTAAAAAAAAAAAACGGTCTCCTAGGTCAATTTAACGGATTTGGAGCAAAAAACGCTAAAATTTGAATTTTTTAAAAGTTGTCCAAAATGTCATATGAGTACTCAAATCTACTTGAAATTTTGCGTAGATTACGAATCTGAAATAAAAAATAGGGGTTCTCATTTGAAATAACGAAGTTAGGTTGTGTCTGGGACACCTGTATATCCAGGCGGATTTTAAACTACACCATCAAATTCTTTGATTTAAATTAAGGGGGGTTTACATTAACTTTTTTCGTAAAACCACTTTTTAACGCTCTCCCAGACGCTTGCCATGTGTTTCCGGACACCCTGTATATTACTACTGCATTCTAATCAATTATGTATTTTTTGGTAATATTTAAAGTAAGTACATAATACCTAATTTGAAAATTTACACCTCTGCTTATGTTTAAAAAAATAACAATATAGGTACCTAATAAAATATTTAAGAATTAATAAAATAAAAGTGATATAATAATTAAAGCTGTTCTGAGAGTTGAAACTACGGACAACTGAAAAGACCACAGAAAAAACGAATTAATTCGAGGGTTTGTACGCGGTGTGAAGCCGTAGGCAGTAGGCACCTTGTTTTATAAATTTATAAAGGGGTTCCCCGGTGCACGAAGTTGGTGGAGGGGAGAACGACCTCGAAGTTCGAACACATCGAGGAAGGGTCATGATCCGAAACGGAGGAAAAACTTAAAACTCTTCACCGAGGCGCATTCTCTAGGACTCAGATGGTACCAGGTCCCTTCCCCACCTCGCCCATCGACTTGTCTGCGGGATTTTTACGGGCCGTTGTTACTCTGTGTATTGGTTCCTCTGTGGTGTTTTTTTATTTTTCAAGCCATGGCTGAAGCTCTAGAAACATGGACGCCTCAGTGCCTACATGAAGAAGACAGCAGAGCGCTACCGTCGTCTTCTTCAAACTGAGATATTTTTAAAAGTTTCCCTCCTTTTTTTAGACAATTTGAATTCATTGCCAAAAATAATCCATGTTGATTTTAATTCAAAGTCAAAGGAAGCTTTTTTCAATAATTTTAGGTTCTTGGGACCCATTTCTAAAACCCTCCTTCAATGACTTCCTCTTGAGGAAATGAAGAATGCGTAACTCCGATAAAAATACTATTTGTTCCTGTTTGGACCTATGTATTCACATTCATAATGTGAATACGCCTATCATCCTACAGTAATATGAACATATTCATATCCAAATGTAATTTATTACAAAAGCTAATTCATATTTAATCAAAAATTCATACTTTTTAATAAAATTATGAACCTAGCCATTTGCAGAAATTCGTTAAAAAAATGGATATCTAGAAATTCATAAATTTTGTATAATATGAAATTTGGAATTCGTATATTTTTAATAAATTTTCGTTAAATTGTCCCTTAAAATAAAGACCAAGGGTTTGTTTATTCTATGATTACGCTAAAAACTTCATTCATAAAAACACAACTTCATTTTATATCTTTATTTTCTCTATTCTCTCCAGATATTCATAAATAAAATTACGACTTTCTGAATAGGTAACTCATAGTCATAAGCTACTTTCAATTATGTACATTTAAAATTATAAACTTTAAGAAATTCATTTAAAAAATATGAATATCTGACAACTATGATTGTATTCATACCATATTCGCACTCATAAACATAGGTTTTAGCTTCTATGAATATGAATACGCTCAACTCTTATTTATTCCCAATCGTACACCGAACTTTAGGTACTTTTCTAGGGTTTTATTGTTTCTTTTAGTGACGTATTTTATCAACGATAGAGGTCACCAAGGTCACATAGTTCTCAGAAATTCCCAAGATTCTGACAGAAGGTTCCAGTTTTTTGTGGTTACGATTTTCTCAATTCGTAATTTTGTGCTAAATTTGTCAACAAAAATAAAACAACCGATCAATCAAATTCTTCATTTTTAAAAAGAAGATACTATAAAACTTGTGTAATCCGAGTTATGTTGGTTAGTATCAGGTTTTTTCATCATTTGACAGTTTTGTACTGATTTCGTTTTATTGAAGAAATGTCTGGGCAGAGGAATACTGGAACTGTACCTAAAACAAAGCATAATACAAGACCTCGACGTGAAAATCATGTAAATCACATACCAAACAATTTAGTAAGTCATAACTTCAGGTGTGACAACAGGAATTAATTTTGAATGTTTTTAGGAATGGCATCCTGAATAGGCCTCGAAGGGTGCAGAAAGAAAGCAACAACTATCCCATCTTCTTACCAGAAGCTGGTAAATTTTGTAATGTCAAACTATTATAATTTTTTAAAATTTTAAGTAGGTAATGACTTTTCGTATGAGCCGTCATGGGGTTCAGGGTTGGGTCCTTCCAACCGAACGGACGATGATGAATTGAGATGGTCGAGCGTCAAAAGCAGCAACATCACTCCCAAAAGAGGCGACATGGAATCCCATCAAGGAAGTCGAATGAACCGTCCTGAAAATCATGTATTTTTCTTTCTTTTCTTAAAAATCATGATTATTTCATTGCTTCTTTTAGGATGAAAGACTCGTCCCTGAAAGTTTGAAAGCACAAATGGCCAGAGGAAGGATTAAAGTTAAATTGGAACAATCCAAAAAAAGGGTAAGTTTCGTTTTTATTTTATTATCATAGTTTCCTTAGTAGTTATTGCTTCCATAGCAGGGATTCCCCAAGCAGACTCCATTTTCAATCAAAATGTGTGGCAAACCTGGGGTTTCTCTCTAAAAACCAAGGGAAAATCATGAAAACTTGTGTTTTCTATGTGAAAAACTGTGGAGCCTTGAAAGTGGGCAGGACGAACATTGCCAGTTTTTTCTAAATTTATGGCTGCAATTTTAATCAATTTTTTTTTTTTTTAGATGGAAGAATTGCAGCAGCAACAAGCAGCTTTGATATCCCTTCGCCACAAGGCGATACAACAAGTAAAACCTGTACAGGTACTTATTTTATTTCTTTTCATATTTATCTTATAAATTTTCTTATTCAGATGGAAGAACTCCATCCTCCGTAGCATTGAGAAGCAAGGCAATCCAACAAGTAAAACCAGTACAGGTTTGTTCAAAAAGTTTTTTTGAATACTAAATCCTAATTCTTTTTATAGCAGAAAGAATGTGAGAAGATTGCCAAATTGTCGGAAAGGATGGACGACCATGTTTGTATTTTATTGTTTTTTATGTTTTATTTTATTTTTTTAAAGATGATGCAAATATTGAAAGTTATGGAGAATGAAATAGAACCTCAGACTGATCAAAGTGAGAAATAAGCTGAATGAGTTGATGGCCAAAAAGCTCAATGTGACAAACTTCTTTGCTGCCTTGAATCCGACGTTCCTGGTAAATTTCCATACATTTTAAGATTTAATATTTATTTTTTTCAGGATGCCCAGCGAGTCCGAGCAGCGAAGAAGCCGAAAATGAGCGGAACGATTTTCATGTTTGTTTTTAAACATTTTTTGTTTATTTTATAAATTTTCTTTTTAGGAAAACGAGGTGACACTTGGTGCCGTTGGTGGTGAAGTTGAAGACCTGCACCAAAATATCGAATCTAGACAATGGGACAGTTCGTCTAATTCTAGACGAGAAGCTGAAAAACAAGATAACCGAGAATTCGACAATATGGCCGCCATATCTGCCTACATTGAAAATAAAGAAATGTAATTTTAATTTATTATATTTTATTGAAGAAATTTCAGGAAACTTGAAGAAGTAATGAACAAATTTGAAGAACTGCAGACACTCATGGGTCACATGGAGAAACTCAGAGATCTTAAATTGACTCCCCCAAGGTAAAAATTTAAAATTTGTTTAAATTTTAATTTAATTAATTAATTTTTTTAAAAAGCAATGGGCTGGATAGTCAACCTGAGCCACTACAGCCGACACATAGTAAAAACTCTCAAACTGGCGCTGTGGTAAGTTGTTTATTTACTTTTTAATTTAAAAACCAAATTTTAGGAAAAACATGCGAAAAAAGTTGATATGAGTTTGGATTCGAGGCAGCTAAATTCTTATCCGCCGAGCACTCAATGTAAGCTAAATTGTGCTAAATTTTGGTTGATTATTTTTTTTTAGCTGCTGATGCTCATGGATATCAAAATATGTTTGATTTAACTTCGGAAACTTGGGCAGCATCTTCATGGAATGGAGCGCCTCCTGTAGATTCGTCAAGCGATGATGGTGAAGTTGAATACGACGAAAGTCCAGTCAAGTTATGTTCGAGCGTTTTACGGCAGCCATCTCGCTTTCCCAAATTTAGGCGAAGCACCCAGCCTAATACTGTGAACGGCCATGCTGCTTACAAGCCATCGACAAGTACTTTAAACATTTTATTTTTCTTATTATTGAACTTTTTTTAGGCCCTGTGAATCATCAAAATAGTTTAGAACCTCGGGTTCGTCAAAGGGTTCAGCCTGATGAAAATCACACTCCCCCCAGCAATTCTTCTTTGGCGTACCAAATAACTCAAGTAAGATAAATTGAGTTTTTTTATTTTATTTATAAATTATAGCTGCAAATGCAAATGGAGCAAATGTATTCGCTGTATCAGAATTTGGTTGAAAAACAAACTTCAAATTATAATGGACCGCAACCTTGGATTCCTCCTCCAAACCCTCATCCAAGTAATAAAAAAAGTTATATTTTGAAATAATAAATTCGTTTTTAGGTTTTTTACCGTTTATGGGTGGAGGATCGGGGTCGTGGCAGCAGCATCAAATCCTCGTCAACTCCTTGAATCAGTGCTGCCAACTTATATGGCACCAACAAAAAGAACTTTCAGCGTTGAGACAAGCGTTGGCTATGGTATTTTTTAATGTTTTTCTCGGTTTTTTGGGCTTTTTGTCAGATTTTCAAGCGTTTTTCTCACTTTTTTTGCTTGACTTCTTCCTTTTACTTGACTTTTTAATTGTTTAAATTTTATGTTAGCTTCAGGATGAAAGTGTGTACAAATGTGGTGGATACGGAAACAACTTAAATTTCGAATCGGGACTTTTGTGGTCTCAAACTTCTCCACAAACTCTCAACAACCAAGTCCCTCCTGGAAATCGGGCAAACAATTACTGGGATAACTTCAGAAGGTATTTCAACTTATATTTTATCATCTAAATTAATTTTTTTAAAGCTATTCAAGGCAAAATCTTTGTCTGGAGAAACAAAAGCAACGAAGGAAGTATCGCTGATACTACGTTGCCTGGGCCTGCGCCTGGACCTCCACCTCCAATGCAGCCATCTTCAACGCAGACTGAAAATAATTTGTAAATTTATTTTAAAACTATTCTGTTTTTAAATTTTTCTTTTTAGGCAAACAAACAGAAAAGAAAATTCATCAGAAAATAGTCGAGGGCGAAGAGAAAGCCCGAATAACAATCGAAACAGTAACCGAAGGTTGAGAAGTTACAATAACAACCCTAGTGCTGATAGCTGGTTTGTTCAAATTGGAAAGTTATTTTTTTGTTATTGTTTATTTTTAGGTCTGTTTTTTCACTGAACAATCCATTTATTCCGAATTGGAAACTGTTTTGTCTGAAAGAAATCCTAACGCTCTTATTCAGTTGTTGTCGCATTTAAAAGTTTTAAGATCTTCCCAGCCGGTAAAAATTTTATTTTTTTATAAATGACGTTTTATTTATTTTAGTTTGACACTTTGCATCAAAATGGTGACCTTGGAGATCAACTGCCGAACTTCATACACAGCCCAGAACAAACATTGGCGAATCCGACTCAACTTCTTGCACACAGCCCTTACCGCAGCCTCCAAACGTTCAGAATCTTGAAGAAAAGTACAATCAGTACTGCCTTCAAGACGATTCAATGTCCAAAATTTTGGCTGAATTATCAAAAATAATCGACAGCAAAGAAAGCGATGTTTGTACCCCTGAATTTTTACAGCAGCTTGTCCATTTTTTGACGGAAAAAATTAATCCACAAATCGTCCCCAAGTTGGAAGCCTCACTTCTTAAATTTCAAGGAACCAGGTTTGTTTTTATCTAAAATTTTAACTAAATTTCCCTTTTTTTATAGCTTGGATCAACTTGGCCATGTACTTCTTTGTGACGTCGCTGCTGTCATTTGGTCACACATTTCCAATCAACCCAAACAACAAGTAATTAATATTAAAAATGGAAAAGATTTCAATTTTTTATAGGGAAATATGCAAGTTTTGGTGGAACAAGAAGTAGAAGAAGGCGCTGTAGGTGGTGTCCCTTTAAACTCTCAGCAAAATGTTGACACAGAATTGGCTGAAGCCGACCAACCTCAACATAACTCTTCCAACAATTCTGAGGTATTTTTTCCCTTTCATAGCTTTGTTCCAACCGCAGTTTGAAACTGGTTTGAAACTCTGGATCATGCGCAGAAGATTTGGACGTCATATTTGACGCGAACGTTTCCGTCAAATTTGACGTGCTGTCCTTCTGCGCATGCTCCGGAGTTTCAAAGTTTCAAACTGCGGTTGGAACAAAGCTATTATCATTTCTAAATTTTTTAGGCATTTTGGGGTGCGGAAATTGACATTCCGACTTTAGAAATGGACAACCAAGAGCTTCCTCCAGTAAGTGAAGAATTTCCACGGTGAAGGACTTAAGAAGAAAAGAAAATCTGTAAACAGATTCTAATTTATTGAACTTTTCAGCAGGAAAATGAACCTTTTCAAAATGCCTGGTTACCCGGACAAGGACTTTAATATTTAGGTGTTAGTCTCTTTATTCTGTCTGTAAATTAATCTTAAATATTTACTACTCAATTTTTTTAGAGGTTTTTTTTTGTTCAAATAAATATTTATTCAAAATAATACCGTTATTTTATAAACATGAACAGGTGAAAAAAAATTGTTTATTAAACTTTTGGCTTCAAAATTTTCTTTTAAATAATGATTTCATTAGAAAACAAGTATAATTATTATTTTAGTATTCACTAATTTTGAGTTTAAGGAAGCGCTTGAGCCAGGATGAAGTTCAAAAACTTATTTATAAAGACCTGAATTTGATTTTGACAAAAAAATTCCTGATTCCGAAAGAGCTATTATACAAAGGGTTTGTAAAATTAAAAAAAAATTGCTTAGTTTTTAAAATTTGTAAACAAAAGTAATTTTAATATATTAAAATGCCTGCGTCAAAACAGACGTCAGTCGTAAATATTTATAAGATTTTGATAAGAATGTTTTAAAGAAATCGTAAAAGGAAGGTCTTTATGTGATTTAGATATTGAAGTTTGACCATGAACTGGAGAGGAAAAAAGAAGTTAAAAAAATAGTTCGTGAAGAACTGAAGAAAAAAGGGATACGTCAAAATGATGAATCTGAAGATGAATTTGATTGGATGGAATTTGCAAATGGTACAATTTTATCTAATGGAGACAAAATTTGCCTTTTATCTTTCTCAAATAAAAGTAGTGTAATACCCTCCATATCATCTCTGGGAAAACTCCATGCCCCATAAAGAAAAACACTTTGCAGCCCCATTTTTCACAAAACTTCCAGTAATTTAAATAGAATTTATGGTGAACATTTTTTTTTTGGATAGTAGGAAGAAATTTTGGCTATTCACGCCCATTCCATGTGGCCTGGCTGGGTGAAGAGTGATTTTTTTTCTACCTTGATGCATATAAAGTTTAAAAAACTTATTGATAGTTGGGATGAAAAATAACTAAATAGCCCCACTTTGAAGAAGTTTCAGTGAGGGCAAGCTCCCCTTTTAAAATCAGTAAAAACCCCAGAAAAAACTTCAAAAACTCTGCAGAATGAAAAAATTTCTAAGTTTTTTTTTTTTGAAAAATTTTTTTTTTTTTTTCAAAAAATTTTTTTTTTTTTTTTTTTTTTTTTGAATTTTTTTTTTTTAACTTTTTTCGAAAATATTTCTAAGTGTCAAGGTAGAAATAATGGGCTCTTTGGCCTAGGGATGTGCCTCTCGTAATGGGTAGAAGTATGAAATTTCTCCCTACTAAAAAAATTTTATTAAAAAGTGGCAATTTTTTTACACCAAAAATTCTTAAAAATATAAGGAGTAATTGGTGAAAATTTGGTGAAAATCGGACCAACGGTTCGGCCGCAGCGAATTTTTTAAAATTTCAAACAGACATATCTCCGCCATTTTTTCGAAATTCAAAAATCGCCCTCGTTACATTTTTTCACCGGCTAAAGAAATTTGTGTGAAAATTTGGTGAAAATCGGATGAAAACTGTGGCCGTAAAGTGTTCCGGAAAAAAATGCTACGGACGGACGGCCGGACGGCACCACAGACAAAGTTGAGATAGGTGTAGATCCATATCGAATTTATCCTACGGGGTCTGGAAGACCCCTCCCCAAAAACCCGATGTGGAGGGTATCACAATAACTTCTTAAGGAAGTTAAAACTTCAAAAACTCTGCAGAATCTAAAATTTTTAAACTTTTAGAACAAATTTCATTAGAAGATGAAACTCCTGTTGAGGATATTTCTTCAGACGATGTCTGGAAAAACGAAATAAAAGAAACAAAAAGCGTCCAGGATCTAAATATAAGGCAAAGCAAAATTTCGAGTTTCTTATATTCTTTGAGCAACGAAGAACAGGATTATAATTTTGTCGATAAAAGTGAAGAGGAATTTTTCGCTCGAGGTAAATATTTCGATTTTCAAGTTTTTAAGAATTGACTTTTTGGCAAAAATTCTCATTTTTACCCAATTCTGAGACTAAAAATTCTGTTTGGTGTCTTCAGGAAGCCAAATTTGAGTTTTTTATCCACATAAATAGGTCAAGTGATTTCAAACTCAAAAATAGAAATTTAAAAATATAATTGAAGCGGTCAACGTTGGTGTTCGTGCCTCAAGGACTCCTTTGAGCTTTCCCATGGTGCCTGAAAGGCTTTCAAAAAAAGAAATTATCGAGCCAACATACGAAAGAGATTTACCCGAACGAGGAATTGAATACGAGTAAGACATTTTTTAAAAATGTATAAAAAAATTTCTTTTTAAAGTGAAAAGCCTCAATTAAACCGCCCTTATCGTCCGCCGGTAATCAACTTGAGGAAAAAAGTTCATGATAAAGCTAATATTGAATTTCAAAAACGTATGTTAATTTAATTCTTATATAAAAATAAAGAATTTTTAGTTTTTGAAACATTTCCTTCTTCATTACCGTTGGAACATAGAATACAACAATCGAAGATGCTAATGGCCAAAAAATGTGTCAGCAATCTTTTCAAGCCTTAAGAAATGAAATAAACTGGCATTAATACAATTTTATTTTTTTATAGGTCTATTTTAGTTTGCATAAGGTCAATGCCAATAATAAAATATATATAATTATTTTTTTTTATAAAATATAAATGATTATTTTTTTTTTGTGATTAAGTTCGATAGGTCAAAAATAAGAAGTTATGCAACTGACCTAAAAATTTCTTTTATTTCGCTAAAACAGGTTTACCCACCTTTTTAAAGTTTTAGTTTTGCCAACTTTCTAAAAACAAGGTTACACAATGTTTTTGCAATTTTCTGAATTTTTCAAAATCATTCCCAACGGTATTTTCAAGTCTTTTTTCCAAGAGGTCGAACTGATAAAAATTTAAATAAAACGATATCTTATGACTTGCAAATTATTCTTTTATAGGAAATCACTTCCTTTTAAATATTTCATGCCTTTCAAAGATTATTCTTTTTGCATTTTTTATTAAGGGTAATAAAAAGAAACTTTTATGGATAACATTTTTTTATTAGATGATAACAACAACGTTTATATTCTATTTTTTTCTACTCTTTAAAATTTCTTTTCAATAAAATCCAACACCTATAAAACCACAACCGACAATTTGGTAACTAAAATAAAATATGATAAATTAAAATTAATAAGCAGTGGTCAATCAGGAAATTCCTTTTTTAAGGAAATAAGAAATAATGTCAAGGATTATTCAAGACTTTTTAAAAATCCTTGTGAATAAATTATTCCTATGTAGGTCTGAAGACATAAAATAGTTTTTAGGCTAAATTTTGAGTCTAGATTTTAGACGAGAAGCGTTTGAGGGCAGTCGGGGAGGGTACAGGTTTCATCGCGGCAGGAGCGTCTGAGGTTTCGGTTGCAGTGATCGCAGGAGATGTGGACAAGTCCAAGTTGATGCCAGATATCGACGAGGTCTTTGACGAAATTGTCGATCATTTCGTGTGTATGAAAAGGAGTTGGCGCCAGACGTAGTTTTTCCTCTCCTTTAGGAACCGTTGGGTAGTTAATAGCTTGGATGTAATGGCCTTTAGATTTGAGTAAAGTGTCGGAAAGTCTTGTGCAGATATAAGGGTCGCCAATGCGAATTGGAATGATGTGCGAAGTCGTCATTTCCACAGGGAAACCCTGTTCGATCAAACGGTTCCTCAAATAAACCACATTCTCCTGATGTCTTTCTCGCAAATGGCGCCCTTCATCGACGACAAAATTGAAATCGATTCAATCGCTCCAGCTAAAACAGTGGGCGGTAATGAAGTAGTAAAAATAAAGCCTGCAGCATAACTTCGGACCATATCAATCAATTTATCAGAAGAAGCGATATATCCGCCGATGTTACCGAATGCTTTACCGAGAGTGCCTGAGATTATGTCCATTTCGTCAAGAAGATTGTCTCTTTCGCCAACTCCTGCTCCGTTTTCGCCGTAAAGTCCGACTGCGTGGACCTCATCCACGAAAGTAAGACCGCCATGTTCATGAGAAATATCACAGAGCTCCTTCAAAGGGCAGATTGCTCCAGTCATCGAATGAACCGTCTCAACGCCACGATTTTAGGAACGGATTTTTCGACTCTTTGTAGCTGTTCGTATAGATGAGCAGGATCGTTATGGCGAAAGATAAATTTGGGAGCTTTGCTGTTTCTTATCCCTTGAATCATTGATGCATGATTTCCTTCATCAGAAAAATAATGAAGGTTCGGTATAGACCTTCCTAATGTGAACAAAGTAGAATCGTTGGCGACAAAACATGAAGTGAAAAGAAGCCCGCTCTTTTTTGTGAAGGATAGCAAGATTGTTTTCGAGAGTTTCATGAAGAACAGAGTTGCCAGAGATGTTACGGGTACCGCCGGCGCCAGCGCCGTAGTTTTCAACCGCTCTATGAACTGCTTCTCGTACTTTCGGGTGGCACGACATCCCCAAATAATCATTGGCGCACCAAACAGTGATCGGCCTTTCGCCCCAAGTGGATTCCGTCGCATTCGGAAACCGAGTGGCGTTCCTATTCACTTTTTTGAATACCCGATAAGAATGATCCTTTTTCTTCTTCATAATCTGCTCATGAAAAAAGTTTTCATACTCAAAAGCCTTATTGTCGGCTTTGGTCTCCTCTTTGGCGTATTCCAGTACGTCTTCCTGCATCGCCGGATTGGCCTCTTTGACCAGAGCTTCTTGGCTTTTCGCCAAAAACGGACATTTCGTAACGTCCCCCGAAAAAGTAACACTTGACCGGACGGAGGCTACGGGACAATTTTGCCCATAAGCCTTCATCAAATGAGCCCAATAGTTCTTAACATATTTGTCGATAACTTACTCAAAAATGGGCACGACATTTTTTTTCTCTCTCGAAAATTTCTCAATGCGAAGGCGACGGTGGCCAAACTTTCACTGCTCTTCGAAGTGTCGGCGAGAACAATTTAACTCTTAAGAGATTTTGTTCACTTTCCAATTTTTTATCAAAAGGGGGGCGTGTAACCTTGACTCGCAGGCTGTGAAACGACCCGTGACTGACATCTCACGTTATGGCCCCTCCTCAATTTTCTAATAAACCTTTTAACTTTTCCAACTTTTCCACCAATAATATTAACATAAAAAAATGTTTCAATAAATATTTTAACATTTAACATAAGGTTTGTGTAAGAGATTTTTTTTTTACAAAACGTTGTGTTGTCAGTACTGAAAGTAGCCAGATTGCGTCCACTCGTGCTCTCCAATTTCTTGTCTTTCTGGTTAGTGAATCGTGGAAGCGGAGCTCCCTCTGCCGAAATGGTGAGTTGAATTTATCTGTAAACATCTTTCTTAATATCATTATTTTGAACTAAATAATACATTTTTCCATTACTTTAATTATTAAAGACCCCGATTAAATAATTATTTTACAATTTCGTTTTTTAAATGATGAAAATGTCTTCCTGAAACTAACCTCACGGGACCATGCTGGCCCGGCTTATTTTATGATCTTTAAATTCTATTATTATTATTATTTAAGCAATAATGGTTTATTATTGTTTTTAGTCTCATCGTAAGTATAGTGCTCCCCGTCATGGATCTATGGGATTTTACCCAAGAAGAGGTCGGCTCGTCACAGGGGAAAAGTAAAGG
This sequence comes from Orius insidiosus, assembly GCA_014119065.1. Classification (NCBI taxonomy): domain Eukaryota; kingdom Metazoa; phylum Arthropoda; class Insecta; order Hemiptera; family Anthocoridae; genus Orius; species Orius insidiosus. The sequence continues at coordinate 28,228 of JACGAQ010002472.1, forward strand.
CTTTCCCTAAAGATGACCCCTCAAAACCAGTCCACCTTACCGCTTTTATCGGTTATAAAGCTGGTATGACCCACGTGGTACGTGAAGCTGACCGACCCGGTTCAAGTAAGTTGCTTTTCTTAAACCACCTTCGTTTTTCTACGTTAGATTTTAGAGATAAACAAAAAGGAAATTGTGGAAACTGTTACTGTTCTTGAAACTCCTCCGATGATGGTCGTTGGCGCTGTTGGCTACATCGATACCCCGATGGGTCTCAGATCGTTGGTGACCGTCTGGGCTGAACACATCGGTGAAGAATGCAAGAGACGATTCTACAAAAATTGGTAAACATTAGTTCCTTAGTCTGTTTTTCTTTTGTTTTTTATGCCAAATAACTTATGGATCGGTTAAGTCCTCCTCTGTTAAAGACAAGAGGGCCGGCTAGTCTATCCAATACCGACAAAGAGATAACAGGCAATCTCTTCTCTAAAGCTGTCTCAATATCCAATTTGGTTATTGGACACTTTATAAAATGTCGTGTATTGGATCAAGTTATCAACTTGAGACACAGTGGCCAATTTTTTTTCTTGAATGTCTGATCAAACAGGTACAAATCAAAGAAAGCCGCTTTCACCAAAGCCAGCAAGAAATGGTCTGACCCTCTGGAAAGAAGCAGATCGAGAAAGACTTCGCCAAAATGCTGAAGTACTGCAAAGTCATTAGGATTATTGCCCACACTCAGGTTTGTTATAATTATGCCTTAGTTTTTTTTATTGTTGGTTTTTTAGATGAAGCTTATGAAACATAGACAGAAGAAAGCTCACATCATGGAGATCCAATTGAACGGTGGTAGCATCGCTGATAAAGTTCAATGGGTTAGGGATCATCTTGAGAAGCCAGTTAAAGCGAACGAAGTTTTCGCTCAGGATGAAATGATTGACTGCATCGGAGTGACCAAGGGTAAAGGTTTCAAAGGTGTCACCTCACGTTGGCACACGAAGAAACTTCCCAGGAAGACTCACAAGGGTCTCAGGAAAGTCGCTTGTATCGGAGCCTGGCATCCCAGCAGAGTCCAGTTCACTGTCGCCAGAGCTGGTCAAAAAGGATACCACCACAGGACTGAAATTAACAAGAAAATCTACAGAATTGGAGAAGGAATCCACACTAAAGACGGAAAGGTAATTAAATCGGTGGCAGAATCACCATAGAACCTGGGGTTCGAATAAGAAGAGCCAGTGGCTTGCCACATTAAGGAAAAGAACTGATCATATTAATTTTCCAGGTTGTCAAAAACAATGCTTCCACCGAATACGATCTTTCGGACAAATCCATCACTCCCATGGGTGGTTTCCCTCATTATGGTGAAGTCAACAATGACTTCATCATGCTTAAAGGATGCTGCATGGGTCCCAAAAAGAGGGTCATCACTCTCAGAAAGGTAAGTCATCTTTTTCCTGCCATTTTTCAGCAATACTAATTTTCTCTGCTTTAGTCTCTTCTTGTCCACACCAAAAGAGTCGCCCTTGAGAAGATCAACCTTAAGTTCATCGACACCTCATCCAAATTCGGCCACGGTCGGTTCCAGACTCCGGCCGACAAAACCGCCTTCATGGGTGTCCTCAAGAAGGACAGGATAAAGGAGGAACAAGCAGCCGCTTAAGAAATTTTCCATCTTTTTTTATTTTATGTACAGAGTTATTTTTAAATAAATTAACTCGGAAGTTCAGTTTTTCTTTATCTCCGTTTCCAAAATATACACAGCAGAAGTAATAACTCATTTTATTTTTTTAAACTTTGGGGATCGCCAACAATTTAATGCAAACCCCCCTTTGTTTTTTGATGATGAATAGATAGCACTAACAAATTTTGTATTGGTGTACATGGTGTCAAGTTGATTTTTTACTATTCATATGACCTCTTTAGACAACTTTAAAAAATGCCAATTTAGCATTATTTTGCTCTAAAATCCGTTATAATTGACCTCAACACTTTTTTCCAAGGATTCCAACTATCGCAAATTGTAGCATCTACACTTTCTGCATCACTAGTTATCGACTTATCATAGATCAACATCTCTCTGATAGACGGCTCATTATTTCTAGTAGATCTGATAGTCGTTCTAGTAGACGATTTAGTAGGCTGTGGATAATATAAGAGGCTGTGGACACTAGAAAATTTGGATAATTTAAAAGGATAAAGGATGTAGCTACTAGAAAATTTGGATAATTTAGTAGGCTGTGAATAATAGAAAATTCGATGATTTAGAAGTCTGTAGATACTAGAAAATTTGGATAATTTAGTAGGCTGTGGATAATAGAAAATTTGGATAATTAAAAGGCTGCGGATACTAGAAAATTTCTATTACTAAAAAATATTTACTATCTAAACAACTTGCACAATTTTTTTCGAAATAAATGTTTAATATATAAAAAAAAAAAACCAGGAATTTTTTCAAAAATCTACCTAAAAAAAACTTTAAATTTTTTTACAAAAAAAAGGTTAAAACATATATATAAAAAAAAAATTTAAAATACATATAAATAAATACATAAAATATAAAGGTTGAGATACTAAACCAATATGACCGCCAAGTCTTGCGGGCTTAGTATGACAAAAAAATTTTTAGGAGATTAAGCGCCCGTGCTCCCGTTTTCAAGCTCCCCTTGGCGGCGTCGCGAAATGCTTGTTTACAGGTAATATTAATCAGTGATTACTGATGCGTAATACTGATAATATGTTATCAATTACTTTGAAATTCTTAAAATTTCGGAAAAGATAGTTCTTCGTAGGGCTTCCTCCCTCAGTATTCTAACATTTTAAAAAAACTTCAATTTCAACAATCGCATTAAATATCGCTCTGGGGCACCCTGTGCACCAAAATCAATTCGTCAATTGCAATCAATTCTTCTTTAAAAAAAAAACAAATTTACATTAAAATTTTTTTCCGATCTCTAAGATAGTTTTTACTTGTTAGATTTTTTAAATGTGGTCAAGAGGCCAAATGTGCTTTCTTGAAATTACGAGGGGAGTAGGTCAGAAAAAAAAAATTGGCGACCTCAAACTAGGAAGTGAGAGGAGACAAAAGAAAGTTAATTCACACAGGTCCTCGGTAACGGTCGAGTAGTGGCCTGGGCCAGTCATTGCCACCGCAGAAACACGGCTGGCTGCCTTCAAAGCGATTGAGATAACAAAGGCCTTTGTCACTCAGGACTCCCGGACGTTGATTCTCCGAGGTTGATTCACCCACGGATGTTATTGTCCACAATTAAAAACAATCGATTCTTCACTAAGAATCGAAAAATTAGTTACATTTGAATTTCATAAAGTACATTGAGAGCTTAAATCAACTTGTAAAGCTCATTTTTTGATCTTAAATCATCAAGATGTCTTTTCAAAGTCTATTTTTGACCCAAAAAGCCATTTTGAAGTAAACATTTTGGTTTAAAGAACAAAAGTTTGGCGGGATTTTTAAACTTTTGATATCGATATCTCGATGTCGGATGCCCCTTCCCATAAAATCCCGTACGTTCCCGTTCTTAATTTTCAGTTCGATTGAAGCCTTGGTGGGGTCGAGAGACGTAAAGATGGGGCCCTTTGTTTATCTCGTATTTCCGTAGCCCATATTTTAATTGTGCGATTTTCTTTATGTAGATTCCGTTTCTTTTAAGTTTGTTGTTTTGTGTTTTTTTAATTAATTTCGACTGAGATGGGCCGAACGGCCTTTTACCTCTCACTTCTGACGTTCTCCATCGGGCTCAGTTCGTCTTTTAAGAGCAAAAATGTTCTTCCGAGCCCTGAACAAAACGTTATGCCCTTCGAGCCTGTACGATACAGCCCCGCGAACGTCTCCAACAACTACCAAAGCTCCACAAAAATCAACTCGAGGGGTATGGGCCACTTGTATTTCATCACGAAAAAATTTATGGACTTCATTTTGGAAGGACAAGCATTTCCTCCAGGTAAATAAAACCATCAATCAATTTTATTATATAAAATCCTCTCATATCTATTTATAGATTAGGGGCTTATTTAGACCCCTTCCCGTTTTTTGATTAGGTTGACATTTTATCGTAAACATCGTTGTCATGACCTCAAGCTATAACACAAACAAAGCTTGGAAAAACATTTTTGATTTTTGTTTTGTGTAGGAAACTTTAAATATCAACAGTTGTGCAACGCCTACAACCTGGGTGTTACATGGCAACCTCTAAAAAAAATTATTTGACCACAAGTACCGCAACTTGTTGGTGATTGGCCTTTCTGGGGCACTAAAAATCACGCTTCTTTGTTAAAATGGTCAAATGCCAACTTGTTAATTAGTTAGTGTGATGTATACAGGGTTTAAAGAAGTCTGCAAAATAAATTTGGGTGGGGGGAGTCCTAATTGGCTATGTCCCTGCTATTATAGCTTGAGGGTTCCATCATCTAATGCATAAAAAGCCTGCAAAATATTTGGGTGGTGTCAGTCCTGATTGGCTATGGCTCTGCTGTCTATTACAGCTTGAGTGTTCCATCATCTAATGCATAAAAAGCCTGCAAAATAATATTTTGGTGGTGGCAGTCCTGATTGGCTATAGCCCTGCTGTCTATTATACTTAGCTTGAAGAATAAATCTGTCCTTCATGTAATGCATAAAAAGCCTGCAAAATAAATATGGGTGGTGGCAGTCCTGTATAGCTTGAGTGTTCCATCATCTAATGCATAAAAAGCCTGCTAAATAATATTTGGGTGGTGGCAGTCCTGATTGGCTATAGCCCTGCTGTCTATTATAGCTTGAAGAATAAATCTGCCCTTCATTTAATGCATAAAAAGCCTGCAAAATATTCTGTAGTTGGTGGCAATCCTCATTGGATATGTCCCCTGCTGTTAAGGCCATTGCTTGAAGGTTAAATCTTCCCTTCTCTTAATGCATATGAAGACTGCAGAATAAATGTTAAGTGGTAGCAGTCCTAATTGGCTATGGCCCTGCTGTTAAGGCCATAGCTTGTATATCATCCCTTCATTCAATGCATAAAAAGCCTGCAAAATATTCTTTGGGTGGTGGCAATCTTCATTGGCTATGGCTCTGCTGTTAATGCCATAGCTTGAAGGTTAAATCTTCCCTTCACTAAATGCCTAAAAAGCCTACAAAATGAATTTTGGGTGGTGGCAGTCCTAATTGGCTATGGCGCTGCTGTTAAGGCCATAGCTTGTATATCTTCCTTCATTAATGCATAAAAAGCCTGCAAAATATTCTTGGGTGGTGGCAATCTTCATTGGCTATGGCTCTGCTGTTAGTGCCATAGCTTGAAGGTTAAATCTTCCCTTCACTAAATGTATAAAAAGCCTGCAAAATGAATTTTGGGTGGTGGCAGTCCTATGGCTATGGCCCTGCTGTTAAGGCCATAGCTTGTATATCTTCCTTTCATAAAAAGCCTGCAAAATATTCTTTGGGTGGTGGCAATCTTCATTGGCTTGGCTCTGCTGTCATGCCATAGCTTGAAGGTTAATCTTCCCTTCACTAAATGTATAAAAAGCCTGCAAAATAATTTGGGTGGTGGCAATCTTCATTGGATTGGCTCTGCTGTTAGTGCCATAGCTGAAGGTTAAATCTTCCCTTCACTAAATGCATAAAAAGCCTGCAAAATAAATTTTGGGTGGTGGCAGTCTGATTGGCATAGCCCTGCTGTTTATATAGCTTGAAGGTTAAATCTGCCCTTCACTAAATGCATAAAAAGCCTGCAAAATAAATTTTGGGTGGTGGCAGTCCTGATTGGCCATAGCCCTGCTGTTATATAGCTTGAAGAATAAATCCCTTCATTTAATGCATAAAAAGCCTGCAAAATATTCTTCGGGTGGTGGCAATCTTCATTGGATTGGCTCTGCTGTTAGTGCCATAGCTTGAAGGTTAAATCTTCCTTCACTAAATGCATAAAAAGCCTGCAAAATAAATTTTGGGTGGTGGCAGTCCTGATTGGCCATAGCCCTGCTGTTATTATAGCTTGAAGAATAAATCTGCCCTTCATTAATGCATAAAAAGCCTGCAAAATATTCTTGGGTGGTGGCAATCTTCATTGGATTGGCTCTGCTGTTAGTGCTATAGCTTGAAGGTTAAATCTTCCCTTCACTAAATGCATAAAAAGCCTGCAAAATAAATTTTGGGTGGTGGCAGTCCTGATTGGCCATAGCCCTTCTGTTTATTATAGCTTGAAGAATAAATCTGCCCTTCATTTAATGCATAAAAAGCCTGCAAAATATCTTTGGGTGGTGGCAATCTTCATTGGATTGGCTCTGCTGTTAGTGCCATAGCTTGAAGGTTACATCTCCCTTCACTAATGTATAAAAAGCCTGCAAAATAAATTTTGGGTGGTGGCAGTCCTGATGGCCATAGCCTGCTGTTATTATAGCTTGAAGGTTAAATCTGCCCTTCACTAATGCACAAAAGCCTGCAAAATAAATTTGGGTGGTGGCAGTACTTGTTCGCTATGGCCTGCTGTCTATTATAGCTTGAAGGCAAATCTTCCCTTCATCTAATGCATAAAAAGCCTGCAAATAAATTTTGGGTGGTGCAGTACTCCTCAGCTCTGCTGTCTACTATAGCTTGATGTGTAAAAAGAATAAATAATTTTAATTGTGGAACCTAAAAGAAAGTGTCTCAAACGTATTTTCTTTAGCTGATTATGCAGTAAAATGCTGATAAAACAGGTTTTTTCTTATCATGTCCTGATTATGCTTTAAATGCTTCTTTTATTAAAACGTACGGAATTTTCAGGTTTTATCACATTAGAGGAAAACAAGATCGAAATTTCCAAGGATTATTATTCGATACTTATCCATTATTGTTGGCTCCTTCTCGTCTCTTTGGCTGCGATATGTCTCGGCGTAATCGTACCGATTTGCGGCTTGATGTTTTGCTGCTGCAGGTTGGGAAAAAAATTTAAAAATTTAAATAACAAAATAACAAATTTTTATAGATTAACCGGACGATGTGGTGGAAGAACAAAGCCATTTGACAAAAAATATGACACGTGCCGACGGCACTTTTTGCTTTTTTGTTATCTTCTATTACTGTTATGATAATGTAAGAATAAATTAAATTTTATTCCTGTTTTCATGCCTTTTTAGGTTTGGAGTCGTCTGTTCTATCGTCACCAATGATATATGGAAGAGGGAGCACAGAATTTACCGAAATCTGTCCGCTCTTCTATAATGGATACTAAATTATATTTAAACAATACAAGAAAAGTAATGTTTGTAATAAAAATTTCAATTTATAATTTTAAATTTTAGGAAGTTAATACTTTTGGTGACTAATTTCGGCGAGCTAGATGCCGTTCTTAATAAATTATTACGGAGTACGTATTATAAACCTAATTGATTTTCTCTGGTCAAACCATGTTTCCCCTCAATACAAAAGTGGACCTTGATTTTTTAATTCAAATTTTCAGAAAGCGGGGAAATCGTAAAAGACAAACTGGGCGAAATATCGAAAGCTGCCGTTCTTAGCAATTGACGACTATTGTGCAAGGGTTAAAAATATACGGACTGATCTCGACAATATGGATTCTTTGACAAAGTCTTTAAAAAATAAAGCCATGGAATTAGAAATTGGTGAGTTTATTTTAAATTTTAAATTTTTTATTTTAAAAATTTCAGTATTGAGAAACGTTAGATCTGAATTATTGAGTCGATTGAGAATGTGCAGAAGTGAAAGAGCTTGTATTGAATTTTTGAATAAATATAATTTGACTGCCCTCACTCTTGAGGCTAATTTTACTCAGGTAATTACATTTTTCAATTTCCAAAATTGGTTTTGGTTTATTTTCACCCAACTTATAATCTAACTCAAAATTTTATTTTACATGTCTAGCTTCTTGATAGGTATTTACCTCAGGTAAACTTTAATTTTTTACATTCATACTTTAATTTTTTACATTCATACTTCAATTTTTACATTATACTTAATTTTTACATTCATACTTTAATTTTTACATTCATACTTTATTTTTACATTCATACTTTAATTTTTTACATTCATTTTAATTTTTGTAATAAAAACTAATAATAAAAAATTTTTTTAGCTTCCAAATGTTACTTTGAGTCTTGTCAACGTTTCTAATATTCTTGCCACCGATATCGAAGATGAAGTTATTAAAGGAAGGGATGAATTTGACCGTATAAAATTGAGCATACAAAGATCAGTTGATAGAACAATTCCTGATATTTCAAAAGAAATAACTAAGCTGGTATGTTTTTTCTTAATTTGTTCTTTCAAATTATAATTTTTTAAAGGGGAAATCTTGAAAGGAAATGCTGATAAAGTGATCGCTGTGCTTGATAAACTTGAATCTCAGATTAACAATATTAACTATAGGAGTATTGATGAAGCGGAAAATGTTATAATGCAGTATGCGCAGTATCGATACTATTTAGGTCTTGGTGTTGGTACAGTTTTGGTTACGATACTTTTCTTCCTTGGAGTCGGTCTTCTGTGCGGATACTGCGGCCATCGACCTGATGCTTCCTACAGTGATGACTCATGCGATAAAGGAACTGCTGCATCATGTTTGATGATGTATGTTTCTTATTATGTAGGGATATATCTATTTATATTTTAGCTGTTTGGCTTATGTTTTTGTCGTTCACCGGACTTGTGGCTGTCACTCTGGCTTATATGGTGACTGGGTCGATTTTAGACAGAACTGTCTGCAGCGCTCTTCGTAATCCAAGCGGCGATGTCACTTTTCAACTATTAGATCAAGTCGTCGATTTAAGCACAATTTATGAAACCACTCAAGAACAACGCTCTCTAAACATCAGCACTGTTATAAAGTAATCTTGATCATTATTTTGGCTAAAAATTAATTTTTTTAGGGAATGCCATAAAAATTCTTCCATTTATCAAGTTCTTGGTTTGGATTCTGGATCGATGCTTGAATATACTCAGCAGTTCAATTTACCTGAAAAAGTGAGACAGTTGTCTGATTCGATTGTTCTTGGAACTGATATAATTATCATAACTCCCATGGCTGAGAAACAATTAAGAGCTTTGGCAGCTTCACCGTTGACTACAATAGATCCTACAGTCTACACAGCCGTGGTAAATTTACATCTAATTATAAAATACTTTCTCTTAATTTTCTTTTTTTAGCTAAACGATAAAATAACGTCTATTGATTTGATGCAATTGGCTACCGCTCTTAATCACACGGCTTCCAGACTTCCTCCACAACAAGCTGAAGTATGTCTTTTTTTAATAAATATAAACTAAAGTAATTTTTTAGGTCAAAACTTTGATACAAACGGAAGCTTTGTATTTGGAGATACATCAAGAACGTCAGGTCGATTTAATGGTTCAGCTAAGCAAACAGCTTCATAACAATGCTACTTTGCTATCGAACCATTTAAAATTTAATCATTCTTCTCTTAAGCATGCTGTGGAAGCTTACTGAGCGATTTAAGGCAAGCACAAAAAACCTTAAATTCACAAGGACCTGCCATGTTCGAAAGGTAAAATTATTTCTTAAAAATGTTCTATCATTAAATATTTTTAGTTGGCTGATGAATTTGGAAGGGAATTCGGCGTCCATATTGATAGCTATCTTTCACGTGTGGATTCTGAAGCCAAACAAAATGTAGGACGTTGGCCCATTTCTTTGGTTTACAATGCACCGTCATCTCTGTTTGTAATAACATTCTTGATCCATTTGTAAGTTTTTGTTTTTTGTGTTTTGTTATAAAATGATTTTAGAATGGTTTTTGGTTGAGTGTCGGCTGTGCTGTCATTTTATTCATGCCTGCCATCATCCTTTCGGTCAAACTGTCAACTCTGTATCAAAAGGCAGAACCTTATCCTGGAGAATTAGTTGAAGCGTAAGTTTTTATACAAAAAAAGGTTCCAAAAAATATTTTTTTTTCTTTTTTCTATAGTGAATATCTTTATGATGCTTATGCCGAGCGAGACAATGTGCCATTACAAAAGTATTGAATTTAAAATTCTTAAATTTTTATTTATTATAAATTATAGTGTTCCAAGTGGCGGTGGAGTTGCAGGGAATAAAAAGAAAAAGAAGCCAAAGAAGAAAACGAGTGGAAGTAGAAGTATAATGCTTCATATAGCGCACATTTGTCTGGAAGAAATGCCGAACGTGCGAATCCTCAAGCACCACAAGAAGAAAGGTATTATAAATAAATAAGAAAGAATTATTTAAAATTTTCAGAACTCCTCAATGGGAACAATATAATGCTAGTGCTCCTCCTCGATACCCAGCGATCTCATCAGAATATGAAAGACCCCCTCCATATTATTTCCCAGGACCTGGCCAACCGTAAATAATAAAAAATAAATTTATTTATTTTAATTATATTTTCAGAGTCCCATCTTCACAATAAATGACTGCCATCAAATCCCATCACTCAATCATCCGATTGACTTTATATTTATTGACTTTTTTTCACATTTTTATTTGACTGATTCTCAAAAATCTGTCTGTTGCCTTTTTTTGTTATTTTATAGTTTCGTGAATTTAGTAATAGCTTTATTATTGTGATAGGTTTATTTTTCAAATAGTCACATTATTTTTATGCTTTGATTATGCATGTTAGTTATAAGTTAATACTGCCTTTTTTTATTTTCGCTATTGTATTAAATACTTCCCTTTTTCGATCTGTACATCCCTATTTTATAGTGAGATTTTTTTATAAATATTAAAAATTAGAGTTTTAGATGTAATTTTTCCTAAAAAATTTATTTTGATAATTAAAATCATCACATCCTGCATGTTAGATTCTCCCCAAAACAAGTTCACATTTCAGGTTTTTGACATTTTTCGTTTCTTATAGATGAAAATATTTTTATATTCCTAAATGTCTAGGTTGTATAAAAAAATTTTTGTAACATAAAATAAAAATAGCGATTTATTTTCTTGATGTTCACAGTGTGTCATGTATGAAAAAGAAAAAAAATATATTCTCTTGTTATATTTTGTATAGTGAAATTATAAAAATCTTATCCTACTTTTAATAATATAGATGTTAAATGCTCAAGGATTATAGTATTTTGACTTTTTGTCGCTTGTCTTGAAGGCAAAAAAAAAGAATTTTTTTTATTAATAATTTTTCCCTGCATTTATTTTCCTGGAGAATGTGAAAAAATATACTGTTTATTGAAATGATTTTTTCATTGTACCACGCATGAACATTCTTGCAAGATTTTTCAGGAAAGTGGCTTCTAGCCAGGAATTTGGGGAGTATAGCCACTATTTTCTACAATTCAGGGATTCCCAAAAAAGTGGATCTCTTTTTACCACAAAATGGCAGACCCAATTTTAATCCTTTTATGGGGAAAACTCAAAATCCTGTACAAAAAGGGTTTCTGTCAAAAACTGGAAAAAAAAAAAGAGGGTTTCTATGTCAAAAAGCCAAGAAAAACGGCAAAAATCCTGTAAAATCGAGTTTCTTTGTCAAAAAACTAAGCGGAATTATGAAAAATTCTGTAAAAACTGAGGAAAAACTCCCAAAAATGGAGTTTCTTTGTCTAAAAACTGAGAGAAAAGTACTAAAATGGGATTTTTCTGTCAAAAAAACTGGAAAAAAAGAGTTTCTCTGTCAAAAAGCCAAGAAAACAGGAAAAAATCCTGTTTTCTTTGCCAAAAAAACTTCTGGGTTTCTCTGGAGTTTCTTTGTCAAAAAACCAAGCAAACTAAAAAATTCTGTAAAAACGGAGTTTCTTGGTCTAAAAACCGAGAAAAAAAAAAAATACTAAAAATGGGATTTCTGTCAAAAAAAAAAAACAGGAAAAAAAAAAGAGGGTTTCTCTGTCAAAAAGCCAAGAAAACAGGCAAAAAGTAATATGGAGTTTTTTTTGTCAAAAAAACCAAGCGGAACTATCAAAAATTCTGTAAAAAACGGGTTAATTATCAAAAACTCCCAAAAATGGAGTTTCTTGGTCTAAAAAACCGAGAAAAAAAAAAAAAAAATGGATTTTTCTGTCAAAAAAAGGAAAAAAGAGGGTTTCTGTCAAAAGCCAAGAAAACAGGCAAAAAAATCCTGTAATATGGAGTTTCTTTGTCAAAAAAAAACCAAGCGGAACTATCAAAAATTCTGTAAAAATGGAGTTCATTCAGGAAAAAACTCCCAAAAATGGAGTTTCTTTGTCTAAAAACCGAGAGAAATAAAAATACTAAAAATGGGATTTTTCTGTCAAAAAAAAAAAAAATCTGGAAAAAGAGGGTTTCTCTGTCAAAAAGCCAAGAAAATAAAAATTCTTTAAAAAACTGTTCTCTGGAGTTTCAAAAACCATGCAGAATCCCAAAAATGGAGTTTCTTGGTCTAAAAACCGAGAGAAAAAAAAAAAAAAAATACTAAAAATGGGATTTTTCTGTCAAAAAACAGGAAAAAAAAAGAGGGTTTCTCTGTCAAAAGCCAAGAAAAAGGCAAAAATCCTGTTATATGGAGTTTTTTTTTCAACCAAGCGGAATCATCAAAAATTCTGTAAAA